>PVJX010001568.1:0-156954 GCA_004027295.1 Dolichotis patagonum | reverse complement strand
ATAAGAGTATATAAGACTTTATGGTAAGCATGAGTCCCCATCTCACAGCTTCAAAGTCTTTCAAAGTTTTCAATCATCAGTTGGAATGGTTTTATCCTGTTTTGTTTGACTGTATCATACTTGATGATATGAATAGCTGTTTTGAAGAAAACAAAACATTGTGACAGCTATTGCTGATTTAATATCATCCTTCTTAGAACTCCTACCATGCTTTTTTTTTTGTTCTACTACCATTGGTTCTATCACATTGTGTCTTATTGGAATTTGAATATGTGTGATAGCTCAAACAAATTCTTTTTTCTTTTCTATCAAAAATGAGATATTACAGTACCCATTGAGCATTTTCTGTTATTCGGTTCAGAAAGCCCTGTAATTCTTTCACTCTATGCATGGCTTTATACTATTGTGTTATGTTTGATATTATTGTATTTGAAACTGTGCTCAACTATAGCAGAGTAAGAGATATGATGTTAGCTACTGTTGATGTCCAGTTGACTTAATGTAAAGTACTGTGTTGCCTATGTTGTCCTGTTCTGATCTGCTCTGTACTGCCCCCTTTTGTTGTATTGTCCTTCAAATTAAAAAAAAAAGAAATATACTATCTATCAAATAAACACTATGACAAATGTTATAAATATCCAAAACTCACCCCTTCCTAATAAATTTCCTACATTTAAAAAAAATTATCAGTACTAATAATAAATTTACCAAATTTACAAGACCCAAAATCAACATACAAAATCAGTAGATTTTTATATGACAATAGTAAAATAAAGACAAAAAACAGAGTTGGCTGTGGTGGCACACACCTATAATTCCAGCTACTCAGTGGAGTGTGACAATATGCTGGCGAGTTCAAATGTGAACTCAGCAACTGAGCAAAACCCAGTCTAAATATTCAAAGCAGCTTGGGGTATAGCTCAGTGGTTGAATGCTTGTTTGCTATGTATATGGCCCTCAATTAAACCTGCAGAATCACCAAACCAAACAAAACAGAAACTAAGAAAGCAATTGCTTCTATAACAGCTACAAAACCAAAATTAAGTTGCTAGAATAAATTTAATCAAAGAAGCAGCAGTTTTCTATGATGAAAGAAATTGGAAAAGATACATTAAAAATGGAAAGACATTCCATATTCATAAACTGGAAGAATGAATATTATTAAACTATGATACCAGTCAAAGTGAAGTACTAATTCAATTCAATGCACATCAAATTACTAATTCTTCAAAGATACAGAAAAAAGTAAAAGCAAAAAACTCATCTGAAAGACAAAGAACAAAAGAAGAGTCACTGCCCTATCTGACCTCAAAATGCACTGCAGTGCTGCAGTCATTATATCAATGTGGCACTGGCCTAGAAACCAATAGTATGTAAGTCAACAACACTTTCACTGTCAAATGAATTATTTATTTATGTATTTATTTATATTTTTGAAATATGGTCACACTATGTAGTTAAGACTGGCCTTGAACTCACTTTGTAGACCAGGCTGTCCTCAAACTTGCAGTGATACTCCTGCCTCAGCCTAGGAAGTGCTAGGATTACAGGCACGCACCCCTGTGCTTAGCTTCACTACTGACTGATTCAAGACCAATGTACAACTAACACATATTTTTAAAAGATAGACTTTGCAATGAATGATGCTGAAAAAAAGTGAAAGAATGAAAATAGATTGCTATCTCTTACCAGTTATAAACAATAATTCAAGATGTGTTAAATATGTAAAAATAAAACCTAAAATCATGAAACTTCTAAAACAGAACATAAGGGAAATGTTTTAGGGCATTGGACAATGTTGGTGGGAATAAAAATTAACAAAATCATTACAAAAGGCAATATACAGATTCCTTAATTTTCTTTTAAATGGTCTTATCATTGAGCCTCCCATTAATGAGAATATATCCAAAGGAAGTGGGTCATTACTCTGAGGATAGATATGAAGTCTTATGTTTGTTTTACCACTCTACAAGAGCTAAAAGATGAAACAACCTAAGTAGATATGAGCAGA
Source organism: Dolichotis patagonum (assembly GCA_004027295.1). Lineage (NCBI taxonomy): Eukaryota > Metazoa > Chordata > Mammalia > Rodentia > Caviidae > Dolichotis > Dolichotis patagonum. The sequence continues at coordinate 154,943 of PVJX010001568.1, read as the reverse complement.
TAATTGGGCAAATAAATATGGTACATATACACAACGAAATTCTATTCAACCAAGAAAAAGAATGAATTCTTATCAATTGCCACAATATGGGTAGAACCAGAGATCATTACATTAAATGAAATAAGTCAGCCATGGAAAGATATGTAGTTAGTGCATGATCTCACTCAAAATATAAAAAGGCAGCCTCATCCACATTGAAAGTACAATGGTGCTAGTCAGAGACTGGAGAGAATAGAAGGGTGTAAGGAGTAGAGAACAATGGACTGGTGATACTGGGCTACAGATAGAGAGGATTGGGAAGACCTGGTGTGCTTTTTTGCACAGTGCAGTGATTATAGATAGCACTTCTGTACTATATATTTCAAAAGCTAGAAAAAAAGAATATTGAAAATTTTTTCCATAAAGAAGTGAAAAAATGTTTGAGGAGCTAAATATGTTCGATTGGATTAAAGTATTACAAAATGTGTGTATGCATGGAAAATCACAAGATAACCCATAAGTATGTGTTGTTTTAATTATCATAAAATAAATTTAGATTTTAAAAAGAACTAAAATATGGTATAAAAGATTCCCAGCCATTCCAATATGGTACAGGATTCATAGTTCCTCAAATAACAGATTTGTGAAGAGCAAATATTCTGCCTTTAATAGATGCAATACTTTATGATCTAATAAAAGGAGAAGGACTCTGAAATTTTGACTTAGTAAGGAAAGTTTACATGGCAGAATAATCAGTCTAAATTTATGCTATTTTATAAATCAAACTAAAGGCAATAAACTATGCAGAATTTCAGAAACTGAAATTCTTCCTTAAGAAGAATTTGTCTGAACATATTTAGGGTAAGGAAGTCAGCAGAAATAACCCATTTAAGGAAAGCAATCTGAATCTTTAGTTTATTTCCCTTCTTATAAATTCTGCCTACACTTTCAGATGAGCCATTTATATATCACTTTTTATTTAAATTTTAGATATCTTTCTATCTAAAAATGGACTGTGCATCACAAGACCTATCACATTTTCTCCTCCAATATCCTGGTTGTTCCTGACTCTGACATGTGATTGTTCTTCATGCGAGAAGACCCCCTTGACTCAGGTTCTGACAAATTCTTTTACGGAAGGAACAATGTAGCATCTGTTACACAGTGAAAAAAAGAATAGAAAAGGCGGTCTTCTGGAATCCTGTATGTACCACTGAGAATTTTATGATTATATAATTGTGTGCTATACTTATATGATTATTAAAAATAACTTTATGTAATAACACATTGCCATTCAGTAAAATGTGCTTTCCTTGAAATGCAATCACAAATATTTATATATTAGAAATAATGTTTCTTCTGTAAGCAAAGATTTGTCTTAAAGATGAATTACCATTACGACTGAAAAACACTTTATTGTAAGGATAAACATTAGTTCAGTGTATTTCTATATTGTGCTCAAAGGCTGGCATTAGATGGTTCAGTCCAAAAACCAAGAACAAGCTGAGAGAAAAGAGAAATTATTGCTTACTTGGGAACACAGAGAGATGGGCATTGAACTCTGCAAGAAGCTAAGATGCAGCCTAAGCAGACTCATGGCAGCCCTTACTGCACTTTGAAAGACCACAGACAGGAGCTCCATGTTACAGGTCACACTAACTCTGCATCACTGCACAATTTAAAAATTATTAGAAGTGGAGTGATGACACTCTTTCTTTCACAAATGCTTATTCCTACAGCAAAAGAAACTCACCTGTTAGATAACAGGATATATATGTGTATATGAGGGGGATTTTCATAAAGCCATCCTATAGTTATGTGTAAAGAGCCCACCTGTGCAAAACTCAACCTACTTCTTCTTCCCCAAAACATTTCAGTAGCTCCATGTCACATGTGTCTTAAACTATTAATCCCTGGAATTTCTGTAAGTTTCAAAGGCAGAGAGAGAAACAGAACTACATTATTAAAGCCATAGTGGTATATTTTACCAAATTATTCCGAAGTATAAGTTGATCATTTCTATTTAGTAGTTAATATCATTCAAAGTACATGGTGATCTAAGATACATAATGATCTCTAAAGAAACTGCTGAGAAGATAAGTTAAAATATATGGTTAAAAACACAGGAATGCATTACTAATATAAAAACATTTACTTAGCATGAAATAAGGTACTAAAAGTCATAGGGAAAGCTTTATATATGATAATGTCTTATTTATACATGTATACCAACCTTTATACATGTATACTAACCTCCTACAGTGAATGTAATCATTATGCACTACTAATATGTAAAAGTAAAAATAGTCATAAATACACAAGACAAATTGGAAGTAAATACTGAGCCAGGCACAGTGACACACACCTATAAATCCAGCTACTCATAACACTGAGGCAGGAGCATCCCAAGTCCTAGGCTAGGCTGGGCAATTTAGCAAGACCCTGTCTCGAAGTTTAAAACCTAAGAAAAAGGTGGAGCTCAGTGGAAAAGCATTTGCATAATATGTGTAAAGCCTTTGGGGTCAATCCTCAGTCCTGCACATATAAGATAAACATATGGAAATGAAAGATATAAATTCCACAACAGAAGTTAAAATGAAAGGTAGAGATTGCCATGAGACTAACCATAAATTCAAAAGCACAAATAAGGCAGCAGTAGGTATCTCTTTTCTATCCCACTGTGTCCCTTTCACTACAGTTCTCATCACATTCTGTGTTGAAATTTCCAATGATTTTTTGTTATATAATAGCTGACAGCAATTGTTTTAGAGTAGATACAATATTTTATATATATATTTGCACTTAGTGCCTCACTGAGGCTCTTCAAATATTTTCGTGAACGAATGAATGGACCAACAAGCAAACATGAGACAGGAATTTTTAATCCAACCCTCAAATTTACATGATGCCTGAAAAGTAATCATTGAGCCATGATTTAAGTGTACACATGCTGGGTTACTGAACAGTTGTATGAAATCAACTGGAACAGTGTTGAGATGGTGAATGTATACATTTCCAAGGTCATCGAAACTCCACTCAGATGCTTGGATCTAAGCCCCTGATCACTCCAGGAACAGGGCTGGTGCTCACTGAATCCTAATTGCCACTCTAATGGGAAAAATCAGGAGTCATTGTCCTATCCCTTTATATATTTGTTAAAACACAGCCCCGATCAAAGCAGAGATAGTCTCACTGTTTCTGTACTCTCCATACTTGTCAGAACCTAATAAACAAAGGGCATGTACCACTCCTCACCAGGCTGCCATGCAGCCATTTTAGGGCCCTGAGCACTGTTTAGAATGCAGTGGTCGTACCTCCTGACTCTCCTCTTTCCTTGTAAATATAACCTTTTCTTTCTGATCACATGGTGCTGACTTAGGTCACTTCAGTGCTGACCCTCCATGTAATTTGCCAAAGAAGGCTAAAAGTCTAGAATTCTAATTTGATTTCTACCATAAATCTGATTTGGGAATAAATTATAAACCAACTTGCTAAAACTGACTGTTTGTATCATCTTAATGTGGTAATGTGGGAAGCCGCTAGCACAAACAGACTGACTAGAAAAGAGAAGTGATTTTTATTTATAAAACAATGGGAAGACTCATGGTGGCATAATTTAGGAATCTGAGATCTGAAAAAGGTGGTATTCAAGTTCTTTATTCATTTGCACTCAGAAATGTCCTTTAATTTTTTCTGCCTTTAAATTTCTCTACATTTTTGCAGGAAGTGTGAGATATACAATAAGAGTTCTGGCTGAAGTACTTATAAATTCATGACAAAGTTGGTCTCTTAGGGCAGTTCAAAGTCCTAATGATTTACACACACAGTAAGTGTAAAGTCAAAAACCTACAAAGATTTTTCCTTACATTTTGTACATACCAAAAAATGTTTGGATATTTTCTGGTTAATCATTTTTCAAAATAGATGAATATACTGAAACTGAAAATTAGAAATCTTCTAGATATATTTTGAATATTTTTAAATGTATTTTTAAATGCATATATGAAAAAAGTGACCGCATCAGGCCTATTTTACCATGCCCTCACTTGACTCTGTAGATTATAGCCTCTGAAAACGAGAAAATGTGAACTGGACTTTGACATTATTTTATATCTTGGTGCATCAAGAAGACCAGACAGAATGTTTAGAATGACCATGAAGCTTCACAATATGCATCGGATGCCTAGTTTAGGATCCATCCACTGCTAGTCACATGGCAGATGTGTGATCAGCTTTTTAAATGACTTTGGATTCTAAGACCTGAGCAGTCTTTCCTTGGCGAAGGACACTCACACACCACCAGCAGTTAGCAGACAGACAATGTGATGTATCTGTGCGAAGCTGTGAAGTGAGGAAAAGAAACAGAAGTATTTGAACATTTTAATCTTTACCTATATAAATATTTTTTCTGCTGTTCTTTTCTCAATCCTTCACTATAGGACCTATTAGCTGATTAATATTACTTTATTATGTGTGATGATTAGTCTTGATTTTTCAACCTGTTTGCACTGACAAACACCTGTAAACCTAGAAAAGCACGCCTCTGGGTTTGTCTGATTGGCACGTGAGATGTCGAATTGAAGGAGGGTGCAGGTCTTGCATGTGAGCAGCGCTACTCAACAGGGTGGGGCTCAAATGGAGCCGAAGCAGGAGGAGAAAGCCCGGAGAGCCCTGCTCCTGCTTGCTCTGCTTGGGAGCTTCTAGGAACTGAGCAGCTTTCATCTCCTAGTCCCTCCTACCACCGTTTTTCTGCCTCACTACACTCTGAAAGCAACGGAGCCGAAGAACAATGTACTGAATCTTTTGCAACTTTAAGCCAAAAATAATCTTTCCTCCTTTAAATTCAGAAATTTAAAAGTGATAGAAATCCAGCACATCATGGGTAGTCCGTTGAATTTTAATGAATTTTCAGGCTTGTGTTCTCATGGACCAACCTAGTCAACAAATTTCATATTAATGTTATTTGGGGGCTTATAATGATCAAAGTAATATAATTTATAAAAGCGTTAATAGAATCATAGTTATCATCATTTTCAATGCCATTTAAATGCTCATATGAAGTTTATGACTATTATTCTATAACACAAGGCCAGGGGTTTAGCTCAGCAGTACAAGCGCCTGCCAGGCAAGTGCCAGGTCATGAGTTTGATCCCCGGTACCAGAAAACATAAATAAATAAATAAATAAAAGAAGTAAAATGGTGAGTGGTCTCCAGAAGCTGGGGATAGGAGGAATGGGGTCCTACTCTATTATTAGCACAGTGCTTCAGTTTTATAATGTGAAGGAGTTGTATGGATGGACAGTGATGTTGATTGTACAATTATGTGATTGTACTTCATGCTGCAGAATAGTACACTTAACAATGGCTAACATGATTAATTTCATGCTTTAAATATTTTACCAAATTATTTAAAAATAATTTATAATTAAAACTAAAGTTTTCATAATTTAAAATCAGTTGCAGTTGCTCCATAAATGTCTTCTGTTCTACGTATTTATTCACTTTCATCTCAATATCAAAGATTCAGCAGCTGAACTCAATCTTGACAATGTGTTCCATCAATTAAAAATTTCCAAGAAAGAAACAGTCTGCCCTTTCCATCCCACAACTTCTCTCCTATTTCAGGCCTTCATGCTCCTGTTAAGGGTACCCTCCAACTGCCAACTACTTCCTGCTCCTCCATGAGACCAAAAGGGTCTGTTTAAAATCGTGTAGCTTTAAAAAAAAATCTCCTTAGCCTCTCCAAAGCCAGCAGAATATGTCCAATCCTTGTCACCTAGATTTCAATATCACTACCTCTGCCTCTGGCAAACTACTGTATTTTAGGTTCTGAATGTTTCAACCTTCCTTGAGCATATTCTCTCTCTCTCTCTCTCTCTCTCTCTCTCTCTCTCTCTCTCTCTCTCTCTCTCTTTTTAATTTATGGGATAAAAGTAAAGCAAACTTTCACAACAAAATAATACGAGAGTAACAGTAGGTAATACATTACATATTGTTATCTTTAAAGTAGTTAAGAGTACAAGTTATGTGCACAAAAATATCTCTAATCCATATTAGCCCAAACGTTTCTTTTTGGTGAACTGGGAGACACTAATCATATAACTAACTTACATTTGTTTTCTTTTTCCTTTACTACCTTTCCCCTTTCCCCCAACCTAGTTCCTTTTTCCTTTTGAAATTGCAATTTCTTCCTATTTCACAATATCTATTGTACATCTTAAATGTTATTTAGTTTTTCAGTGTCTCATACCAGGGAGACAGTATAATGTGAGTCTGATTTATTTCACTTAGGACTATGGTCTCAAGTTGTATCCGTTTACCTATAAATGTCTCAAGTTTATCCTTCTTTACGGATGAGTAGTACTCTGCTGTATAAAAAAACTACATCTTTTTTAATTCATTCATTTTTGATGGGTTTAGCTATTACAAATTGTGCTGCTATAAATGTGGGAGCACATATATCATTGTGGTATGATGTTTTCAACTTTTTCAATAAGATACCCAGAAAAGGAATAACTGGGTCAACTGTAACCTCTAATCCTAGCTTTTTGAGGAATCTCCACACTGATTGCCACAGTGGTTTCAGCAGTCTGCATTCTCCCCAATAGTGGACAGGGGTTCCTTTTACCCACAACCCCATTAGTGTTAATTATTAGTTGATTTCTTGATGATAGATAGCCATTCTTTCTGGAGTCAGATGGAATTTCAGTGTTGAACATGTTCTCTAATATGTCTCCAAGTTTCCCCTGAAATGCTATAAGGAATTACTGTTTTACCCCTAAATTATGTGAGAAGATACTTAACAGTATATTTGTAGTGTATTTGTTGTCCTTCAATTGTCATCTCCTTTGTGATGTCCCTTCCATCCCAGATTTTTCTAAGAAGTAGCACTCATTTCCACAGTATCTTCTAAAAGTACTTGGCCCATGTATCTTTTATGGTATTAGAGGAGTTGAATTATTATTTCTAGTTTTTATCTTGCCTCTTGTAGAGGATGAATTATACTTGTCCACCAAATTGAGGTCTTGTCCTTGTTATTTTTTCTGACTAGTGATGTATGAATGGAAGTGACATGTATGTCTTTGTGGTAGAAAACTCTAAAGCCAGAAATAGTCTACTATCTCCTGTAGTTTGGGTTTCAAGGAAGAGGAGATAGAAGAGAACAACTGCCTAACTATGAAGGCCAACTTAATCATCATAAGCAACTGCTATTTGGGGATCATTTTATGTGATCTAGATGCTGTTACTGATATAAATACTGCAAATTTTATTAATTTAGTCTAGCTGGCACACAAAACTGTGATCTCCAGTGTATCAGAAATTGTTAGTCCTTCTCTAGCTCAGAAGCATTCAGTGTCTTTTTGTATGAAAAGATAAATAGAAAAAAGGAAACCTTAAAACTGTTCCAGATATTGTACTGCTCCATTGTGTGGAGTTATTTTCCACTACATCAGAAATATTGCTTATACAATATTCATATATGGGAATATTTTCATCACCTAATATGTTGGGTTAATGATTTGGTCACTTCTTGAAGGGAGAGTGATTTAATCCATTAGAAATTAAAGCTACTGATGTTGCCTGAATTTAGATTAGATAAATATTACACCTCTGTAGTGTGTTTCACCATTTTGTTTATGGAGTGTGAAATATATATCCTGATGCTGTTCCTGTATATTTCATCCATACGTAGCCACTAACACACGCTATACACCATTTCTGCTAACCTTGGCAAATTAGCAGAGGTATTTAGGTAATCAGGCAGTTGAGTGTTTTTGTCACTTTTTACGAAAAAGGAAATGTGTTAAGGAGGATTAAACAAAAGAATAGCTATCAGTGGCTTAGATTAAAATATTGCTGTAGTAAAATGAGAAAAAGTAAGTGATGCCAAGTACTGTGCTAAAACCATTTGAATTTCATTAGTTAACAAAACTGCGGGTGATAGCACAACCCAAAACCATAGTCTGTTTTGTTTTGTTTTGTTTTGTTTTGTTTTGTTTTGTTTTTGTTTTCTCTTGTCAAGGAGAAACTTGCTTTCTTTTTGTCCCTTATGTGAGAACATTTGTCCACCTTTAATTCCGGGTGACTAGCTCTCAGTAATTTTTTTAACTAAGATTTCAGTCCTTTGAGAACAATGTTGACAGCTTAGAGCTGACAAAGAATCATTATAATCAGTGCTGAAGATATGAAATCACAATGAGAAAGATTCTGTGTTTATAGTAGCAGAGACCACACACTGTGATAGTTTGCATTAGAACTCAGCAGGTATGGTATGAAAAACTGAATCACAATGGTGAATTTGAGGAACTTAAAATATGAAAAGGTCATTTTTGTTCAAGGACCTATCTACTGTGTTACAACAAAAATAGAATATTTCCATTAAAATTTGCCAATGTTAACACAATGTTTATACTTAACCCAGTGATTTCACAGTGTTTAAAAAGAATGGCATTAGCTTCAACAGCATTTAAATGCTACATACAAAAGCTAAATGCAGAAAGAAGACCAAAAAAAAAAAAAAAATGAAAACAGAAGATCTTACAAGCGTGTAGGAAAACAGTTACCCAAATGTTTTTTGTGGACCCAGCTATAGCGATAGAGGAGTATAATGGTATTAGGGAGAGGGTAAAACTGTGTGTTTGAGGGACATCAATTTATTATAGACACTTGAGTGTACTAAGTATAATTGTTCATTTCATTTTTCAAAAATATTTTAGTATCTATACTAATTAGCTTTATTTACACTACTAGTTTATCTACATCATTACATCACCAAAAAAATTTTGTGTCATTTCTTTTTTATAAGAATTTTTTAAACTGGGCTAGGGATTTGGCTCAGAGGCATAACTGCCTGCCTTGTAAGCATGCCATCATGAGTTCGATCCCTGGTACTGGTAAAAAGAGAAAAGAAAAAAAAAAAAAAAAAAAAAAAAAAAAAAAAAAAAAAAAAAAAAAAAAAAAAAAAAAAAAAAAAAAAAAAAACGAAATCAAAACCGTAAAACAAACTTTAAAAAAAAAAAAAAAGAATTTTTTAAATTTATGTCTTGTGTTCTATCTACTTTGAAGATAATAACACAGTGTATTAACTATTGCCAATTTCATAATATTTTGTTATGAAACTTTACTTTTTATAAAAAAAGAAGAAAAAGCAAAACATTTTTAAATGGGGTGGCATCAGTTTAGTTTTGCATTTGATACAGTTGAGTGAAGAAAGTGGTTTTGAAAGGCATTGAATGAGTTGCTCCTAAGAAAATTGCCAGTTAAATTAATTTTTATTTTCTGAACTTCTCATTAATCCCTGTTTTGAACATATTTAATATCTTAGTTGTATTTCCCTTATTGTGTTTCATTTATACACTGTCCATCAGTGCTTTCTAAAACACTTCCTCTGTCCAGGTGCTAAAGAATCACAATGGTGTAAGGTATGATTGCTCTTTATGAGGAATTTACAGACTCATGGTACAGATAAACCCACAAAGAGAGTTATAGCAGTGATGTTAGTGCTGGGGGAGCGACAGAGCCAAATACTGTCTGTGCTTGACAGTGTTCCTGGGGTGTTGGCCTGTGAGTTGCTCTTTCCACGGGTACACATTCCCACTGAGAGGTTGTCACATGGAACGCACATAGAAAACAGTAAGCACTGGCTTAGATTGCTTCCAAAATGAATGGAGAAACGGCTGAATGGAAATAAGATGTGCTGAGAAGTTTGAGTTCTGCCTTGTTTAGTGAGTAGTCATGGAAGTGTGTGAAGAGGTAGTAACTTCCTTGTCTCTTTTAAGGAATTTGGAAAATGCTTCAAAGAAAACAAAACTACAGGAAGAAAAATCACTTAAAATCTAATACACAGTTTTCTTTTTCTCACTCCATTAACGCTTTAGTCTAGAAAGTACATTAAAGATATTTAAAGTTCAACTGCTTAACGACTGCTGAGCAACGGTTCAGAAGTCTTTGTATGTTTTCAAAAATGTATTTTAGGCAACAGAGATTCAGATTATGAAGAAATTAACGATTTTCAAGTGCATGAAATCTAGAAAACATTAGTGGTGGCACTTCAAATTATCTACAAGATGCTTCACTCACTTTTTATTCACTCTAATAAAAAGATAGATTGGGGTAAAGGTCTTGAATTACCCTGGCCCTTGTCTAACTCTGAATTCCATTAGCCCTAAAACATCATGCACAGTCCTGTGGTACCTTTCTGCCTTATTCTCTCTTGTACCAGTAAACATATTTACGTATTTGCTATTTAGCAACTTGTATTAGCTATCATTATTTTTTGGTACACTCCAAGGTCTTTGAAGACTAAAAATAATTATTCCAATGTGTAAGACTCAGAATTCATCTCATTACTCAAATGAGCTTCCTTGAGTACTTTCAAGAAATACTTTAATGTCAGTGACCCTTGTTTAAAATTTTTAAACTATCTAAATTCCCATTATTTTGTGTCTAGTGAATTGTGCATAGCCACATATGCTTCTATCTAAAATACATTTACTTTGTGAATAATTGTGAACATTAAAAATGCATTGTAAAATACCACTTGTGTAAACTATCAGTGAAGTTAGGACAATATATATTAATTTTTTAAGGCTTGTATAACAGCATCGATGGGAAAAGTAGTACACTTTATAAAGTCAAACATTTTTTGATCAAAACCCAGCATGACTTTGTCATAAGTCTCCATTAAAGTATTTAGTTTTAAAAAATTAAATTTCAGGTACCCTATGTTAACTTTAATATGCTATTATGCTATTTTAAATATTTATCACATTTAAAGAGAGCCTAATATCCAAATGAGGATTAGGAATGTTTTTAAGATCATTCTAGTTCTCTTTGTATGCAACATATGCCATAATGGTTACCAACTTACTCTTTAGTGGTCTAAAGTTCTCCTTCTAGCTATGTTTCTTGAATTTACAACAGTCACTTACTTAAGACTGTACTGTCCACAGCCCTATCAAATATCAAGTTATTTAGTTTTCTTGTTCAATACTGTGTGCTCTTATCAATAATTTGATATGTGTAAATTTTTTCAGATAAAATCTGAAGACTTTTACAACCTAATAGGAAACAATTTTAATTTTTTAAACTGAGCCACCTGAATTCATGCCTGAAATTGACCTGAGCATCCAAACCTCAGTTCAAAAAAGTTTAATTTTTTTAAACTTTATTTAAAGAGAAAAAAAACCAAACAAAACAAAACAAAGTGACAAAACAGAATTCCAAGGAAAAAAAGGAAAAGAAAAAAAAAAACCACTAAGAAATCATTACTTGGTAAATTACATACTGACATCTTGGAAATAGTTGTTCAAATTACAAAATTAAAACATGCAAAGCAAACATTCAAACAGTGAGACTGTAACCAATTCTGCTCCAAGATCTAACAAAAACAGCAATAGGGTCATCCATCTTACACACTCAAATATACATTCAAATATATCAAAAGGGTAAAATTAAACACAACAAAACAGAACAAAATGGGTCACAAGAAAGCAATGTAAGAGACATAAATTTCAAAGTTAGACAATCAGATATATACACTCTCTATCATATTGACTCTTGTTTTCTTCCAAATAGTTGCCCATATTGTCACATACAGGGAATTCACATGAAACAACATAGTATGGAACTGATCTGAACAGGACAAGGAAGGCGTTTCAAGTCTTCAAGGCCAGACATTAGGGAAACCAAGAATGGCTACCATGGTGTCTCTCATTCTCTTCAAAACAGCTGTCCATACCTTCACATGTGTTGAATTTAAACAAGACAAAGCAAGCTAAAATCACTTTGAACAAAGAATGATAGTATTGCTGGATTTCACATCATGACATTATGGAATCAGCACTGGGTACTGTAGTGTCTCTTTTACTTCAAAGTAGTTGTTCATTTCAACATGCGTTACATAGTTGGTTCTCGTAAACTGTTTATAAGCTCTACACATGCATGAGTCTCTACATGCATATCTATCCTTTCTGTACTAGAGGGAAAAACAAAACAAAGCAAGACAAAACAAAACAGTTCCTAGAAAAGCATGAAGCAAAAAAGTCATATAAAACCTCAATACTAGTGATCTACAATGGTTACCATGATGTCTCAGCAGTATATAACAACATTAATAAAAACAAAGCATTGGAGACATTATAGGACTTCAAAAGCAAGTAATAATCAAACCAGAGTGGGTATCTTAGTGAATCCTGTCATCTTCAGTGTAGTTGCCTATACTCTTAAACTTGATACTAGCAATAATAACAGATTTGAATAAAATCAGTCAATACCAAACAGCCATCTAACAAACCAGATTCAAATAACATCAGTCATAATAAGACAGTATAAGTTATACAGGGCTTCTGATTAAATTGATAAGAAATTAAGGATGATTACCATAATATGTCCTCTTATTTTTTGGATAGATGATCATGCCCTCAAATCTAGTGTAAGTAGACAAACTGAAACAGCATGTAATCCATCCAGGCAGAGTGGTGAGAATAATGTAGATCTTAAATCTTGTTACCCAATTAGCAATATCCTCTGCCTTCCTTTTTTAGATAATTTCTCCCCTTTCACTCCCATAGGGTGCATTGCTTATTTTGGGTCTCATTATCTTCCTATACATAGCATCTCCATGAACCCTATCTCCTGATCTACTCTGCCTGTGTTTCTCTCTGTTATTATTTCGAGGCCATCTATATTAGAGATTACAGCCAATCTTCTCTGCCTCATTTCTGCTATTCTATTTTTCTGCCACTGGTAGTCTATTTTTCTCTTTCATTCCACTGTCTGCCCCATTCATTGAGGCCTCTCTGCCACTGTTACTGAAATCTTCATATTCTTTTTCTCTCTTCTAGAATGTCCTTCAGTATTTTTTGTAGGGTTGGATTGGTGGTCACAAATTCTCCCAGTTCCTCTTTGTCGTGGAAGCATCTTGCTTCTCCATTAATTTCTATAGAGAGTTTTTCAGGATATATCAATCTGGGCTGGAGGTTGTTCTCCTTCAGGGCTTGAATTATTTCACTCCAAGCTCTTCTTGACTTGATGGTCTGTGTCAAGAAGTCTGCCATGATTCTGATGTGTTTTTCTTTATAGGTGATCTGTTTTTTTCTCTGACAACTTTTAATATTCTGTTCTTATATTGAATTTCTGGGATCTTGATTATTATGTGTCTGGGTGTAGCTCTGTTTTGGCTGGAGTTCTGTATGCTTCATACATCTGCATATCATTCCCTTTTGTTATACTTGGGAAGTTTTTCTTAATTATTTCTGTGAATAGCCTTTGTAATTCCTTTGTTTTGACTCCTGTTTCTTCATTCACATGTTTTATTCTTAGGTTATAGATCCTCCTGTCATCTTCTAGCCTTTGTATTGTTACTGCTTTTTTCCTTGTTATTTTTAAAAGACCTTTCCTTTCATGATCACACATTGCAAAAATGTCTTCAAGTTTTGATAGTCTATCCTTTGGTTCTTTCAAGCAGTTTTGCCAGCTTTCAATGGAGTTTTTAATTTCCTGGCAATCTCTTTGAATCTGCCTCATGAATTCTAGGTTTTCTTTATATTCTTCATTGAACATTTCTCTCTTTTTGTGTTCTTCCATTCTTCCATCTGTGTTTCTTGAGAGGTACTTAGCCTTTCTTTTATTAATCTACTTATCTCTAGTTTAACTTGAATTAATATTTCAGTTTTTATCTTGTTTACAAGGTCCCAAAGATATCTCTTTATGTCCGCTGATTCTGTGTTTGATGTTGCATGTTTGCTGCCCTCAGTCTCTTTTATATTTACCTCTTCTGGATCAATATTCAGGTTTGGTGGCTGGGGGCTTTTTCTTATTTCTCTCTCTCATCATGTTTTTGGTTCCTTCCATACAAGTGTGTAGTGTAATTCCCAGCCCCTTTTCTTATTGGTTAGGTTTCTTCTGGAGCATGCAGGATAGGGGCTTATGCCCTTTCCAGTCCACTGTCAGAGACTGAAGTGCAAACAAGGGCAGTGTATGCTGGCTTCTCCCCTCTGGGCCAATCAACCTTCGTGGACCTTCACTGCATCAGTGCGCGCCACACTTAGGGAATTGATTTGGGACTACCCACTGGGTCCCAGGCAGGGGCAGGGCCCAGTCCAATCAGATCCTACCAATCTGCTCTGAGAGGGGAGCAACCAACTGAAGCCACTTCCTTACGGAGTTAAGGCTGTCCTGCCCAACTCCAACATGTCGTCCAGTTGGTTGCCCCTTTCCCGTGGGAGGATCTTATTGCCACCACTCATGGGGGGTTGATGCCTGTCCCTGAGAACTGCTGGGCTCCCTGACCTCTGACTTCAGTGTGGCTGTGGTGCAAATTCATAGTGCCTCTGGGTGGGTCGCGTGCAGGGCCAGTTCCGGGCAAGTTGCATGCAGGACGGTTCAGCTCCACACTCGAGGTTGCTCAAGCCAACCACATCGGCGTAGGTTTGGATGCTCGGGTCAATCTCAGGCATGAATTCAGGTGGCTCAGTGAGAGCGCAGGACTCACTGATCTTAGATTCTCTAATGGTAGCCCCAGGACCTCATATTCGAGCAGTTTCTTTCCCTTCAGTTTCTTCCTAGGTTAACAGAATCTGTCTCCCTCTATTTGGGTCTCTCCGGGGTATTCTATTCTGGCATCTGAGCTGTCTTTCTCAGAGAGGCTCAGTATCCTGCTACCTACCAGTCCGCCATCTTTTCTGAACTCACCTGGAAACAATTTTAAAAGCAAGAGAAAATATAAAAATTTCTAACAGTTCTGGCACAATGACTAAAAGCTGAAGATTTTAAGATTGTAAAGGAAATTGAGAAATATTATCTGTAGGAATTTTAAAGACTGTTATTTTAGGCTTCTTTTTTCTCACTTTTCAGCTTGGTGCAATTCGTAATTGGTCCTCATTCATTCACTTCGGATTTTAAAGCAAAAAACATCCTTTATTTTAACATTCTGTTTTTATTTTTGGTAGTGAAAGTTCATTTAGTTTTATTTAATAAAAAATTAATAGTTTATCATATTCAAAACTACCTTGAAATTTTTATAAAATAATATTTATTTGTCAATACTCAGATTTTAGTCAACAAAAATGAACTGTGGATCAAAAATGATCTAAAGAACTCTATATCTACATGTATGAACTAGCAAGATGGTTCCCAATATGATCCTTATTGCTGTCTACTTTTACCAGTGTAAATTTTATACACATACAACATTCTTTCACCAAGTATCCAGTTGACATTTATGTTTCAAACATCATGGCAAACACTACTGGAAAAGACTTCACTGGCTAATGAATGGTGACACAGATGTACGTAAGTAAATCTAATAAAACCTTATAGGTGACTATTAAGGTATTGAACACAAATGTGCTCTGTTACATTATAGTAGAGACTATAGTTTAGTAAATAAGTCACTAAACTTGTGATAATATCAAAAAAGAAAAATAAAGCATTTGGTGATTAAAAAAAACAGATAACTAGCCTATATGTAACACTTCATAATTTACAATGTAATTTTCCATATAATATCATTTTGTGAGAGACAACTCCAGTGACTCTCTTTGAATCCAAAACAATTACTGTGACTTTATTTACTTAGAGACTCATTTCCTTATACTGATATGTAGAGAGCTGGCTAGGGTATTTCCTTCTCTCTTGAATTGGCTCTAAGCATTGCAAAGAAGGCTAGCTGAGGTGCTAACCTGCAATCACTGTAGCCAACAGACAGTCCTGTTTCCTTGGGTAGTGTTCTCCATACAATACAGATAAGTACAGGATATGAGCACCTGAGATGTTAGAGCAAATTGCTCAAGGAATGTGTACTGGGAATGAGGTCAAGATAAGAGGCTGTGACTCCCCAGGGCACAATAGTTTGCATATCAGAGTCATAGGGATAGCCCCCCAAAAAAACAATTCCACTGCTATCTTAACTGGATTATGTAGATTGATCCTTCTACATATCTTTATCTCTTCAATTTACAGAGATGCCAATCCTGCACCTGGCCAGCCAGCTCAAGTTACTCACCAAATTACTCAAGTAATTTCCGCCATCCTCATTATCACTCATCCCTGAGCCACCCCCCTTCTTCACAAGATAATAAATGCTGGCAGTCACAGGGATTGGACTTAGGGCCCTTTGGCTGCCCTCAACTTGGAATATGTCTTTGTGTCTTTACTTTTGCTCTGGGTTGCATTGGTAGTGGTAGATTGGAATTAACTTGTTGGGATTCCAATAACATCTCAATGGGATTACAAATACAATCTTTGGATTGTAAAGAAGACTAAAAAGAGGATTACAGTACTTGGATGACTGAACTCCATACTTGCGTTTACAATGATTTTTGACAAGTTATTGATACCACTAAGTGTTAGACTCTGTAAGTAACTGACAGTCACTGGTTTATGTACCTTATCCCATTTTCTCCTTTACTAAAAACGACTAAAGTAGCCATTACTATCTGCATGTCACTGATGATGAAATGAAGTGTATGTAACAACTGATACTGAAACTGTATCCAAATAGTGTTAAATGACTTGAAAGTCACAGTCTTGTAATTGTTCTTCTTCTACAAATGAGAAAAAATTAAAGAAAAATTTTTGCACAAAAGTTAAATTTAAGGATATATACTTAAGTCATGGATTTCTGGATAGTATTTAAAATACTTTTCAATGTCTTGGGACTACACTAAGTGCATGATTTATGGACAAATTCTATTCTGGGAGAATTCTCATAATTTTCTAATACTCATAATTTTCTAAACTCAGATTGATTCACAGATCCAACAAAGTGTGTCATACATCTTTGACACAAATATACAATGTGAAGCATAAAACATACACAATACTGTAAATAAATAAATTTTACTTTTACAGTTACTTTAAAATGGTGGCACAACACAGTACAACAATTGCCATATAAGGGATTGCATTGAGTGAAGGAACAAGGAGAGAGTTATTAATTGGAGAAGGGAGGGTAAGCGGAAGATGATGAGGCTGAACGATCATTAGTAATAAGAGATGAAAGCCAAGATGGAATTTGAACCGCAACTGATGTTGGAGCTGAAGGGTCATCAACAGTAGGAGACGGAGGGAGCGAGATGGAATTTCACTCACAGCAGAAGTTGATGACACACGTTTCTAACAGATTCAATTCTATCTACCCTCTTGAAAAACATTCTGGTGATGTCTGAGTAGTAGCTCTTTTCTTGTCATCATAAATGACTCTGCAGCACAGAGTGGTATTCTGAAAAACTTCAGCTACCTTTTTGTATCATTCTACATTGCAATACTGTGCCTCAAAACCTAACAATGCCCATTCAAAGAAAAAAAATTCCCTTGTCATTGCCTGTGTTGTGACTCTCTTTGGTTCTTTGGTTCGATCTTCCTCTTGGCTCTCTTCATCTTTTCACTGATTCATTAATTCCACCAGGTCTTCATTAGTCAGCTCCTCATGCTGCACAGCAAGGAGCTCAGTGAAGCCATCCCCTGCACAACTACCTCTAGCTCCTTGCTAAGGGTGACTGATTTGTTGAAGGATCCACTACTTTGTTGAAGATGTCTTTGGACTCCTTACCCAGCTTCTCAAGTGTATAAACCTCACGAACAAACTATAGGCAAAAAGGTTCTTCCAAAATTCATTGATGGTGACAGGAAAAACCTCACATCTAGCAACATTGATGTTTTCTTATAGTCTTGTAGACATTGTAGTCTTTCCAAAATTGTCACAGGGTCTTCCTGTTTCATTAATTGCCCTCACTGCCTGATGAAAAGTGTGACACAAATAATATTTCCTGAAAGCTGGAAATCCCTTAGTCCATCAGCTGGATGAACACACCACAGTTCTGGTTGCAGATGCACCACTTTGACACTGGGATGCAGGCCATCCACGAATCGGGAGTGACATAGAGCACTGTCAAACGGTAACAAAATGCTGAATGGGATATCTTTGCCAAACAATATTTCTCTAGCTCTTAGATAAAGTGGTAGAAAGGCTAGTCCTGTGAAATGGTCTTTGTAATTCAGACTTTGGAATTTGTCTTCCATAAAAAAGCTAGAAAGCCCTCGGCTATGTTGTTGGAGATATTGAGTTCTCCATTGGTAAATTAAGAGGCACTTCAACCTCATATTGCCGAACACATTGCCACCAAAGAAAGTAAGTATGTTCTTTGCTTCCTTGAAGTTTGGTATCATCTTTTCTTCTTTTCTAATGTGACTTTGCTCTGGCATCTTCTTGCAGAACAATCCTGTCTCATCCACATTCAGAACATGTTGGGATAAATAAGTAGCTTCATCAGGATTTCTCTAGGAATTGCTGGAAATTCTTGAGCACCTTTAGTATTCATACCAACAACCTCACCACTTATTTTCCATTTTCAATTTGTAGACTAAATGACTAAAACTAAGAACAATCCCTCTTACTCACTGCATAACTAATAACCTGATATTTATTCATGGCATTTTGCAACTGATACTATGGTAACATGAAACCATACTCAAATGAACAGAAATAGTATTTGAGGACAAATGTGATAATTGCATAATTCAAAATACTCTCTACAGAGCTCTTATGGGCTCTTAAGGAATTGAGCATGATGTTGCATCTCTGTAATTACAGAACTCTGGGAGGCTGAGGCAGAAAGTAGTAAGATAGATACAGCCTTGGCAACTTAGTTACCAAAATCGTTATCAGTGAACAAACACCAACTTCACAGTTGGCAAAGTTTGGCAGATAATACATTAATCAAGTTGTCTTATTGAGTATAATCAGTAATTAATAATATCAAAATCATGTGTACCAGACAAAATTCAGCAAGAATCTCCATTGGCTGCTATTTCTGTGGTGGTCTGCCAAATACATGAACCATGTGAACATAACACAATCCCACACTGAATGGCATCCTAATCTGCCTAAAATCTTTAAAGGTGTTACAGTCATGAAAGTCAATGA
Source organism: Dolichotis patagonum (assembly GCA_004027295.1). Lineage (NCBI taxonomy): Eukaryota > Metazoa > Chordata > Mammalia > Rodentia > Caviidae > Dolichotis > Dolichotis patagonum. The sequence continues at coordinate 136,035 of PVJX010001568.1, read as the reverse complement.
AGACTGAAAGAACCACAAAGCAATGTACACAGACCAAAGGGATATTATAGATTAAGAGAATATGTGATTTTTAGACTGCATTTGTCTTCTTCTGTAGCTATAATATGTGGCTATAATCATAGTGGCCTAAAACAACTCAACTGTGTTACTTTCTGTGGATCAGAATAACAATAGGAGTAGGAGGTGGGAAGATCCATTTTTTCACACTTGTTAGGATGTTGGTAAAATTCTGTTCCTTGTACAAGCTCCTGATATCTGAGAACCAGCAAGTGAAAGTCATCAGAGCCTTCATGCTACAGTCTTTCTCTCACCTATGTAGATAATTCAGGCTAATAGTCCCATCTCAAGGTGCCTAATCATATTTTGTCAATTAAGGAAATATATTTTCGAGTCTTAGCTCTTAGAAGATCTTTGTCTTTTTTCAGTGTGTGAGAAGAGTGCTTCAAATTACTTATAATGAGTGATTTTCGTCAAATGTACTGTTTCCTGAGCGACACTGAAAGATAATTCAGTCTTTACAAGCGACTGGAGAGTAAAAGAAATTAGTTTTGTTTTATGCACAGTTTTGTAGTATGGATTTAGCCCATATGACCTAGCTAAGCTCTTTTGTAACACCAGTTGCTTCTTCACATTTTTTTTAGAATTTTTTGCCTGATGCTCCATGCTTATATAGATTTCAGTTGCACTTCAGTATCTTGATAGATAAAAATTTCATAACAAACTTAGGGAACAAAATGCCTGCAAGAAAAGTGTTGCGCCTGGAAAATTTTGACTGCTTTCTTTTGTTCGCTGAATATTGTGTCTATAGGAGAAATAATTCTTTTATGGTAGTCAATTTGGGGGTTTTTTGTTTTTGTTTTATTTTTTAATTTGATCGAGCTATTTATGCTGGGAAATTCATTTACAAGCAAGAACTATTTGATTGTATTTTGCCTACTGAAATAGAAATCAGGTCAAAACCCCCAGAAGAATAAAGCAATTAACCTGAATACCATATTGAATCAGCTTGGCTAGTACAGATGCCCTGTAAACAATGCATGATTTTTAAAAAGTGATCAAACTAATAATGACTAAAAGACAATATCATCAATTTATAGTCATATAAATCAGTGGCTCTGTGAATACTAATGTGGAATGCGAGTATGTGTGTGTGTGTGTGTGTGTGTGTGTGTGTGTGTTATACAGCAAAAAGTCAAAGAAAGGTAACCATATGCCGATAATTACTGCCTAATTTCAAAACCTGAAAAGACTTCCTTGCACTGCTTCTAATCTTTAACAAGATAAGTTGAAAATACAAATAAGATTATAAGAATAACTTGCTACTCATAAGAAAGCATTATAGCACTAAAATAATTTGCTTCCCATATTTTAATTTGAATTTAAATTTTGGCTTTGATGTAATAGTATATAAAACATTGATTACTTTTTAAATTTGTTGACTATACATTCCCTAGTTTAGCTTTAAATAATTCTATACCAGGTGTTATTTTGAAAATATTAATTTCAAAACATACATTAGGAAAATGAAATAAAATAAAAATAAATTTCAAAAAATACATAATCTATTACATAATTTGTTCAATAAACTTCTGAACTGACTTAAAAATTAAATTTTTCAGAATTTGAACTTAGTAAATAAACTAATTTACAAACATTTTCCAAGCATTATCTTTCTACAAGAAGTTCTATAATACATTCGGTGAAATTTTGGCTTTAGTGTATTTTAATAACATTAAACATTCTACATTTTCCCCACTTTATTTCTTCTGATAAATAATGAAAAAAATCACAAGTTTTTTTTAATAGTAAAGGCCTGAAAAATCTACTTGTAATTTACTATATGTAATGCTTTCATTACCAGTTGATGATACTAAAGTAATATGTTAAATGTTATATCTAGAGGTTTCCCTGAAGGCTTATGTTTTCATATGTAGGGCTTAGGGTAGTGATTGAAACATGAGTGCATGTTACTGGATTAAGAACATATGCTATTTGATCAATCCACCAATTGATTTGGCATAGTTCTGGGTGTGGATGAGGAACCCAGAGTGTGGTTGGCATCAACCAATAGGTTTGTAGCCTGGATGAAATAAAAAAAGAAGAAGGAAGCCATACTCTTTCTTGCCCTTCATGACACAAACTTTCCTCTGCCATGCCTCTCTGACTTGGAGCCAGCCAAATATGGACTGAAATATATATAAGTTGTGAGCTCCTTTAACTTGTGGGTGTTGGGTGTTTTGTCCTAGTAATAATCTAAGTAAGATAACAAAAAAAACTCCTTAGAAAGTTTAGAGACCCAGGTTATGAATCATGTGTATTTAGATGCATTGTATTCAATAAACTTTTCATACGATATTATTTGATCCTAGCAACGTTATTTTAATTCATTGTATATGGACATGAATGTCTTATAGGATTTATGCACCACTGCTTTGATTCACAAATTGATGCATCAGGCAAACATGATTTTAGAAAATATTTGTATGATGTAGAAATATTTTTAACAAGTCAATAATTTTATATTAGATTAATTTCTTTACCATTTTTGGCCATATATGTTAAACTTCGAAAGCATTTAAAGACTCAATAAATGGAGAAAAGGGAACTATTTAAAGTGGTTAAATGAGGGGGAATCAGAAAGCCAAACCCCTCAAAACATGGAATTTTTGAGTGTGATGAGAAAAATGACAGTGTGGGAAAGGAAAATTGGCCAAATGTACAAGAGAAGGGGAAAGTGTCAGTGGGGATAATAAGAAAAATTCTGGAGATTGTGACTGGAATCCCCTTAGTATTTTCCAAATTTCAGGTGTGCCTGGGATGCTTCACTTTCCTGATTTATAAATATTCCTTATATTTTTTGTCAAACAAACCAATAGATGTATGTGACATGGTATATGTACACTTAGGGTCAGTCACTTAAAGTACATGGACAGTTCTGCCACCAGTGTTAAATGATGAGATCAACCTTTTGGTATATCTGCCCCTGGAGCTCAAATTAAATTAACCATTATGGAATTAAAATAATAGATAAGAAAAAAGTATTTTTGTTTTTATGGAAATTATTTTGAGTTCTTTGAATAATCTCAATAGAGCTAAATTTCCTAAAATTAATGAATTTGAATTAGATGTAAGCAAGCTAATGTAAAATATTGGAAAGTACTGTAAACATTTTAATCACACTATTTTGCAGGTAAACTGACCATATTGGTGCATATGAAAAAAATAGAAACTGAAATTCTATGGTGATGAATAATGAGTGAATTATTTTATGCATTATTTTAAACAGATTCAAACTACAATAAAATACCTTGGCCTAGGTGAAACACAGACAAAAGAATTAACATTTATGTTTACAAATTAAGATAAAATATACAAGTTATTATCTAATTATTGTCTGCATGTTTCCCTGATATAAACAAAAGTATTGATAGAAGCACTTACTGCTAGTACAATGTATATATAAGCCATTAAAGTCTTTATGTTACAATGATGATGATTTTTAATAACTGGATGCATGGTTAACTTTGAAAAGACAGAGGCACATCAACAACAACAATCAGATAGTAAGAATATTTCTAATCTTTACAGAAAAGATTTGATAAAGTTTAATCTTTATCATTTCTAATCTAAGTATGGACCAACTATATCATCATCATCAGTCATTTATTAGAAATTCAGCATTCAGGTTGAAACCCAGATTTACTGAATCAGAATCTGCATTTTAAAGGAGTGCCCAGTGACTTGTGTTTAAAAAATTCCATGTAGATGTTTCTGGGTAAGCACAAGTAACACTATTCAGTTTATAAAATAATGCTATTTGAAGAAAAAAATGAGATAATGACACTGTACAAAAGTAATTAGTGCCTTTGCGTTTTTAAATCATGTGAGACTGTGGTAGACATGATTTTAAGGATGGAGGTTAGTCCTAACGAAAAAGATGGCTGACAGAGACATTTGCTTTGGGCTTAATGTATCTTCAAAATCCTGAGGGGAGATATTGGGAAGAATATGACATTATTGGTAATTTTCCTGTTTCTGAGAATTGATTTGAAAATACAACATGGACCCAAAATCATCTATGCATATTTATTTGCTAAAATATTAGACATACAATTGCAATATTTACTTACGACAACAGAACCATTAATATTTAAAGCCATTGTTTGCCTTTGTCTCCTGCTGGTAACTGTTTTCCTTAAAAGCTCTACAAAAGACATTTTGAACAGATGGCGGCTGGTTCTCTCTGTCCTGCATCCCCTCACAACTGCCACTGAGCCTCAGTATTCATTAATCTTCCATAGACTTACAGTAGTAGTAGCACAGCAACTAAATTACACACATCCACACACTGAGGCCAGCGTTTCTGTCAGGATGAAAATTAAACCAAAGAGCACTATGCCAAGTTTTTTAACCAAACTTCATTATAAAACAGTTAGAAAAATAAACACTTAGCTTGGAGGCTGACCCATGAATGCCTAATCTTAAATGGAAAATTTTGGCAGATGATTAGATCTTAGACAGTTCCATAGTGTACTAGAGTAAAAGTAAGTCCTCCAACATCTGGATTGAATTCACCTTGACTCATAACTTTTAAAAGGAAGGTATTTCCTTGATCTTTGAAATAGGAAAAGAACAGAAATATCACAAATAACATGCTTATGCCAAAATTGTTATTACCTGTTGTTTAGAAACATAAAATATCACTATATATTCTTTAATTTGTCATTATAATACATCTTTCAGATTGCATATTTGATGAAAACTGAAACAGATTTTTCAGATATTCAAAATTTTGTACTTAAACACTTTACCTACCAACACTTTAACAGGAAAGACATGAATGTTCACCAAGCATAATTTTTTATGTTTGGTACTTTTCTCTTTTGATATAGCATCACAAATTAGGGAAAAGTTGCATGGATATTAACTTCCTTCTTCATAAAAATCCACTTAATTGTTATCAAAATTTTTATTACTAAGTGTCTCTATAAGTTGAAATGTGTGTCTAATTTTGGAATATTATTCAAATAAGTTGGAAATAAGGTGTCTTATGTCCCTAAAATTTTCCATAGATGATTCCTGATATCATGAATACTCTTTTATACAGCAAAATATAATTTTCAAAAGTAGAAAATGTCACCTTGGTAGTGTGCTGTTGTCTAATTTGTACTCCATACTCAATTTCATTTTACTTGTTGTTCAAATAATGACTCCTAAAGCTACATTTTTTTTCCACTTTAGGTTCTAATCCAGCATCTCACATTGCATTTACTTGTCATGGCTGTTCGGTTCCATTCAGCAGAGAACAGTTTCTCAGCTGTTTCTCAACTTCCATGACCTTGACATTTTTTGAAGATTACAGCTAGAAATTTCATAGAATGTATCACAATTTGGATTGTGCAATATTTCTTCATAACAGACTAAGGTTATAAAATTTGGACACAAGAGAATCACATAAATGATGAAGCATTCTTCTCGGTGTATCACATCCACAAATACATCACACTGATATCTCCTGCTAGTGGTGATACTGTGATCACTTACAGAAGGAGGTGTCCACTGGCATTCTGTAAAGTTACACTTTTTTCCTGTAAAGTTACACTTTTCTTCCTGTGTGATTCATTGAAGGTTCCAGTGTAACTAAGTAAAACGTCACAGTAAATATTGGGAAAATTTTAATCTTACATATAAAAGCAACTTCACATTCATAATGTCTGCAAGATAGGAATTTTCTTTTCATTAAATAAACACATTATAATATAAAAATTATGTGTCATACATATCAAAATATTTTTGGTGCAAACTTTTTAAAAAATTAAAATGAAAAAGGGAAGCAAATTTTGAAATTTAATACAACTTTGTTCACATTTTCTTGTATTTTTATATCACTTCTAAAATAAATAATTTTTGAGATAAAGTAAAAAGACCAATACAAATACTTAAATAGATATTTTTTGTGTTAATGTTCTCTTTTTAGCAGAACATACATTTTAAAAGCTAATTACAGAAGTTCTATTGACTAATTATTAGCTAGTGGACTCAGCAGAGCCTGTCTCCATTCATTTGGTTGATAAATATTTTTGAAAATCACCACACAAGGCACTATTCACACCAGGCACTTAACAACATTAAGAATAACTTTAAAGAAGAGATCGATTGTGCATTGTAAAATTCTAAGTCAACTGTTCTAAAGGTAGCTGGGTATTTTGTTAATCAACTTACTTTCTTTGCTATAAACTGATACAGTGTTTGTAACAAAGGTAAATTGGGAAAATCTTCATTTTTTAACATTTCCTGAAAGCATAAATATTCATCAATAGAGATTTAAAATGTATCATGTTTAATGCATCCTATGTGGCAAAAATGTCCCCTATAAGATTTAGAAACTCTAGATAAAAGAGAAAAAGAATAAACTGGCCTTTCCATACATAAGATTTCCAAATCTAAGGTTATTACTCTGTCTTCAGCCAAAAGGCACACAGTCAGCAGCTAGACCATGGAAAAGCTCTCAATATAACTCAGAGTCTTAGCTTCCTAGTGCTGCTGTATGAAATTATCACAAACTTAGTGTTTCAAACCAATGCATATTTATGGTCTTATAGTTCCTAAGGATATAGACATAAAATGAATTTCATTGGATTAAATGTAAGGTGTCAGCAGGGTTGTGTTCCTTCACAAAAGCTCTAGAGTTCAGTTTGGTTAGCTGATTTTCCAGCTTCCAGAATCTATTCCCACTCCTGGCTAGCGATCTTCCATCTTTCAATGTGACAATAGCCTCTCCTGTATTTTTCACACTTTATCACTTTGGCATACTTCTGTTCACATTTCTACATGTAGAAATGCATGTGTTTTTACCTGGACTTGCTTGCATAATACTGTTTTGAGGTGTGGTGATTAGCAATCTTAATTCCATCTGCCAGTTTAATTTCCTTTTCCATGGAATCCAGCATATTCATGGGTTTTGAGGATTAGAAGATAAAATCTTTACTTGGGGCTTGGTTTTATTATTCTGACTATAATACAGAAATCTTAGTGAACAAAGATAATTATAACTTAAGAGTTCCAGACTGAAAGTTTTATTCTGCCTTTTAAAAGTTTAAGTTATCTCTTGTTACTTTCAAATTGCTTATATAGAATGTTATAAATTCCATATTGTCCTTTTCAAATTCTTCAACTTGAAGTTCTTCAAATTGAAGTTCTTTTCAAATATTGTTATAAAATGTTTTCCTTGGGATTGAATTATGTAGAAATAAGGCAAACAGATTTGTTTATAATCATAGAAAATATCAATTTTGTGTGCATGATAATGCACTGTTTCCCAACTAAACAGCAGATGAATTAAACATGTGCAAGTCACATTATTTTTCTAAACATTTGACATATTTATAAAGTATTTATAATTTACATGTAAGTTTGGATATTTTATTCATTAAAGTCTTATAAATTTGAACAAAATATTTACTAAAAATATTGTGCTAAATTCAGCACCACAAACCATTCAAACTTTTAGAAATTGATGGATAAGGAAACAGTTGTCCAAAATCTTTGGTCATTGTGGTTCTTGCCTGTAGATTCTACTGGACTAATATAGTTTGGAAATTATTTTCCATTATTTGTGTGTGTTCAAAGAATATATGTTTATAGAAATGCATACGTGTATATATGTGTTTATATGCGTACATATGTGTGTGTGTTCATAGAGTATATGTTTATGCACGTGTATACGGGTATATATGTGTTTATATGCAAACATGTATGTGTGTTTCCCTTCTCATCTGAAGCCATTAATTCATAGTGCTTTGCCTTTGAGCAACTTATGATTTTTTTGATTAATTAGTAATCTTGGATAAGCTTCTTCCAAACTGAATATCATCATATGAAAACTTAAGGATAACCTATGTTTCCTCTTGAGTCTAATAGCCTTTGTATTTTAAACAATCCCAAATTATCCATTCTTAAGTCCATGGGACCCTTAGATAATGAAGAGACAACATTTGCAGTTTAATGAATGGTCACACACACAAGGAAGATTGGGAAAAATAATAGATACACAATGATTTCTCAGAGCTCTGGACTTATACGATCCATAATTATTCTTGTCATTTAGTTAAGTCTAAAAGGCTATAAATTTTACTGATAAACTGATTTTTACTTTAGTCTGAAAACAGAATATTAAAACGTACCTATGAAGCAAGAACCTGGACAAAGCCCAGCTGTGGTTTTTATGACCTCTTGGTGATGCAGGCCCTTCCCACTCTGATGTCCACCTGCCTATCATGAAACTTAGGCACAGCTCAAAACACATTTATCAGGAGGTAGACAAGCAGTTTGGCAAGTGGAGATGGACAGGTCACTGGAAATTCCACCTCTTTAAGGTCTGACAGTTTTGAATACTTAGCAGTGATTTGTTTCATCATCTGTAAAATGGGAATGCCTAACTCATAGTTTTCTTTCTGAAGAATATATGTAATACCACATGAAAAGTGATGAGCAAATAATTCATTCCTGCTCTCGATTTTGTCTCTTCTTTGTCCAAAACTTGACATTTTTACGTTTTACTCTTGCTCTCAAAAGACTCATAATGTTGTTCTTATTTTTTCAAGCAAGCAACTCTGATCTCAATGTTTTATATCCCTAAAAACAAAAAATGTGAGTTACCAAATAATTTTACTGTAAGCATCCTCTATAAAGAGAATATGTGTACATATTGTAAACCAAGTTAAAAAAACACAGAAATTATTAGAGGTAGGCAGCAAAGAAATTGTTAATTGGTAACACTAATGTTATTGCTTAGGTGTTTCTTGATACACACTTGCTGTGATAGTCATCATTTTGCCTGATTTACCAATCTAACTTTTTTTTACCTACCTGTTTAATGAAATTCCATGGTTCTCACACATAAATGAGGTATAGGTAGATCAAAAATTCTTGTAAGAAATAATCCTTTGGGAACCACAAACAGGAAACACATTCCTTAAAATTACAAAATTCCTTGGGGCAGCTGTTGACAGTTACAGTGTATACATGCATAAGCTAATAGCCAATGCATCACCCATATGGAGAGGCCCAAAGAGATTCAGGGAAAGATCACACCTTAAAGAATTATTTTGATATCTTAAATAGTTTTTAACCCCACTTAATTTTAAAAGAGAGATTAAAGTATGCTTATTGCAACATAACTTTAACAAATTTGTGATCAGAAAAAAAACTGAAATGTTTCTTTTACAAAGAAAAAAGTAGACTGGTCATCAATCGAGTAATAATCTTGTATTTAAAATAACATATTTGGTGATTAGAAACCCACTATTTTGGTCAGTGAGCTATTTAACAGTATACATTACCGATTATGTAATTACTGCTTTTGTTGATGGGACAAATAGTCAACATCTACAAGTTAAAGGGAGAAGTTTATATTACAGAAGTTTGTACAGGTATCAATTCATGCTTGGCTGACTCCAAGACAGCGTGCCAGGGTAGAGCATGACAGAAAAAGGTTGTCCATGGCATGTCAGACAGAAAATAGTAATCAAGGGCAGAAGAATGGAGACCTTTCCAGGGCATGCCACCCTACATTATGCCTCCCCAGTAACTCAAGTCCTCCAGGCAGGTCTGACCTCCCAAATCACATTTAGCTATAAACTCAGTAGTAAACTAAGCCACTGATGAGCTCATACATTTGTGACCAATCGCCTCCCAAAAGCTCCAGCTATAAGTGCACGAGGCTTTGTGGAGACATGTAGATATAAAACTTAATATTATATGTGCGTGTATGTGTGTGTGCTTGAAATGTAACACTTCTACTTATTTTCTCTTTTTGCATTTAGAAACAGCTTTAAACAATGAAGTTAATTTTAAGGAAGCGAGCCAGTTTGACTCATCTTTTGGAATACATTTTCTAGTTTGTTAAATTAACAAAAAATTGCAATGTTTTAGTGTATAGATCAACATTAAACAGATCGACCTGTTATATGTGTATAAAGAATCATCTCAGTACATGAGAAGAAAGTTTCAAATGATGATGAGATTTAATCACAAGTATTAGAAGGGATTAGCTTGAAGGTGCTAAGGAAAGAATTAGTAAAGAAGATAGCAAGCTCAAATCTACTTATGAATCTCGTATTTACTACTGCTTCAGTAAGCCTTTAACTGATGTCTCACCCAGAAACATAAGGTACTACTTTAAAGAATGCCAAAATAGGACCCTTGATAAAGAACTTAAATGCCATCTTACAATGAGTATCATGATTCCTGGAAAAACCATTACACAAATGTGAGAAGAAAATTTGAACAAATGAAATATATCAAAAATGTTTTAAATATTAAAGTCAGTTTCAGTGGTCAAATGTCAAGTAAGTAAAGAAATTATAAGACACAATATTGAGAGATTTGAAAGTCATACATTATAAAGTATACTAAAAATGAATGAAATTACACAGTTGACAAAAATTAAAACCTAGAAGATAACAGTAAACAAGATTAAAATCTATTTCATTGTGGGAAACTGAAGAAAATGTAAAAGGCAAGTCAGAGATGCTCGCCACTGACTTGACTGATCACACTCCAGGAGCCCAATGATTATCACAATCAAGGCATTTTCAAACAATGCACAGTAACAGAAAACATAGCAGGTGAGTCACAAACAGAGATCAAGTCTGTAATGACAGAAATACAACTTGAAGAAAAATGTGCTAGAAAAGGTTTTAATTATTCAAAAATATTTAGAGATAACTAGTCAAATTAGAAAAATATTATAGTGTGAAGGCTTTTGCCAAACAGAAATGGACCAATGAACATTTTTCAGAATCTATATAGAGCCTCAAATCTAATAGAAACAAATACACTTGAAATAAAATTGTTTGTAATATATCTACTCTGTAAGCATTATTAAAAGACTAGTTACTTACTTAGAATTAGGAATCTGAGTTTTAACATGTTTTTACTTTTTGATAAAATTTAAAACAAATGTTATTAGACATTGAATGTGAGCACAAAGAGGAAGAAACAGTTAATAAACAGGTTACAGGCATAGAATCACACAATCTGCTCCTAAGAAGGGGAAAAGAATATGAACAGTAATGGAAAAATGACAAGGGTAATTAGAATGTGTTTGGAATGAAATACAGATGTCGTAGGAGAAAATTTGTTAGTCAGAGTAGAGGGTAGATTTTCAACTTGACTGCCTTGGTATCTACCACAGGATGGTGGGGACATTCTATGTTTGTGTGGTTCATGGAGGTATGGCCTTGGGGCATCTGTATCTACTCCCGCCCTTTTACTCTCTGATAGTGCTCTCTCCCCTTCCTGTTCCTCTGCCAACCTGAACTAAGTAGCTTCATTCCATCATTCCTTTTAACCATGTTATAGTTGTCTTAGAATCTGCTAAGCATGGGCTAAATCCCCTTCAAGTGTGTATAAAATTATGAATCTCTTCTTTTAAATTAGGTTCCAGGCATTTTATTGTACAGCAGGAAAGAAAACTAATACAATAAATTTATACAAGAGATGTCATTGCTGTGAAAATATCTGTCCATATGATTTAGAAACATTCAGAACTGTTTTGTGGAAGGAGTTTGGAAATGTTGTAGATGCAAACTATGGAATCCAAAATGCAGAGATCGATAGATAATTCTGTTTGGGACTCAGAAGACCAGAATGCTGACAGTAATGCAGATGGTAAAGGCAAGACTTAAGAGATAGCAATTGGGAAAAAGAAGTCCATTGACAGTTGGGCTAGAGGACATGAGCTACACCTAGGATTAAAGTTTGCCCTTATTTTGTCTATGTCCTGAGTCTCTGCAGAATATACAATTAAGAGCAATGAAAGTAATTAGTTTATAGCTCAATAGCCAGAATTATGAAATGGGTACCTGGCTGCATTTAGCCAGATTTAGATTGAAAATTGGGAGCAAAGGCACAGTCAAAAAACTTGAAAACATGATTTTGGCCCAGTAGGAAACAAATATAAAGTTGGAGCCAAAGACATGTGGTTTCTGAAGAGATGTACCATTAAAAAGAAATCAGAGACTTTTTAGAGAAATAAGAATAAAGATACCCTCAGCACATCATAGAAATTAGCAAAAACCCAACTAAGGCAAATCCTACAGTGCAAATATATAAATCTTTTATTTGTTAAGAGAGTTCCTGGTATACTATTTGAGAAAGGTCTGCTATGAAGTTGGTCCATCAAGATTCATTTCACTGTGTACAGCCAACCCAGCACTCAGAGGCAGCTGCAACAATGGTCCAAGGGAGCCTAGCTTGGCTGGCTGCAAATCTTAGCATTATCCTTGTGATGCTGGTTTTGTTGGTAAGCAAAACAGGAATTATGGGGTCAGGGGAGCTTTCACCCAGATTTCAAAAAAAGACCTGAAAAAACAAGTGAAGAGGCCCTGAGAGGGTAGTGAATAAATTTTTAAGAATGAAGCCAAATGTATAGTAGAGACCAAAGGAAATTATAAACGCCAGAAACATGGAACACCTGCCAGAGGAAAGATTCAGGCTATGACAGTTGTGGTGTCAGCTTGAATAAGAAATGCTTAATGGAGAGGTTTATCACAGTTCCTGGAAGGTCTAGATGATTGACTTACTGACAAGAGAAGACTTACCCTGGGTGAGTAACACCAATCAATAGGCTTGCTGTCTGGATGGAATAAAAAGAGGAAAAAGAAAGAAATCTCATTTTTGCTTCTTTAGAGGAGTTCCAGTCTTTGCCATGCCTTTGGGTGTCGATCGCCATGATTCCAGCCCAGATTGCAGTCTTTCAACGCAGACCCTTCACTTTTCTGATATGGACTTTCAGGGGACTACTCAGTAAAATCCAGATCTTCATCTGTTGACTGGACCTTCTTTTCTCCATCACATGTGCGATCCTTTTGCATTTCTGTAGCCTTAACTCTGCAGCTGGCTGTTTTAAGTCTACATTTTAAAGCATAAAAAAATGTGTGTGTGTGTCTTAATTACTTTTCTTGTTGTTGAGACATAATACCCAATACCCACAAATTAAAAGAGGAAAGGCTTATTTCACTTGACAGGTTGTAGAGGTTTCAGTCTATAGTTCACTGGATCCAAGGCAGATTGGCACAACAAAAGAGCATCACAGAGTAGAAAGAGTCCTTGGCAAATTAGGACGGCCAGAAGACTGCCTGCAGCAAAATAACAAAGCAGTAGCAGCCGAAGCAGGCTGCTTTCTTTCTGTCCCTTTTATTTTCCATCCAGGCTGCAAGTTTATTGGGTGATTTTACCTATACCAAGGGTGGGACGCTCTTAATCTCAGCATCACACCCATAATCCATATTCACATTCCCTAATTCAGCCGCCTTTGAAACACTCATCTTTGTGGCTTTAGGGTCACGTCGATATACAAGCCATAACGTGTGTGTGTGTGTGTGTGTGTGTGTGTGTGGTGTGTAATACCTGTTCCACTTAAACTTTGACTGACACATAGGCCATGAGTGGAGCCAACTCAAGTAAGGGGCAGCAAGAGCTCCAACCAGAAGTACTATAGAATGGGGTCCACAACCACTCTGGAGATCACATCTCAAGATTCGCACTCACACTGCCTGATAAGGAGCTATAGGAATCATTAACATTTGCCCTACTGGGTTTATGTCCTGCTTTCGGGCAATTAATTTCTGTTCCTCTGTTCCTCTTTTAGAATGAAAATGTGACTTGCTTTTAATCTTTACAGAAGTTCACAGCCAAAATTTGCTTTCAGTCACAGAAGAGACATTGACTTGGAGTTTTGAAAGATTGGAGAACTATTGGGAGTCAGGAAAGAGACTGTTGCATTTCTGGTTGTATACAGGATACTTGTATTATGTGAAGCAGAATTATGGATTTGCTATTGTTTTTATTTAGATAATAGGTATGTTTTAAGAAGATGTGTTTGTTGACAAGGAGAGAGAAGTTGTATTTACAGTAAAGGATCAATTTGTCAATTTGATTGATTTTAGGATCTCCCTGGGAGATGGGTAAATCATACTTCTGGATGTGTCTGGATGTATGGAGAAGGCCAAGTCTCAGGGATTTATACCTTGTCCTTTGTCCCTTTCTCTTTGTCACAGGTCCCCTGTTTTCCCTCCTGGGCTCCATTTACTAAGCAGCTTGTTCCACTATATACTTCCACCATGGTGTTTTTCCTTAAAGCCATCTGACCATGAACTAAATCACTTTAAAGTGTGAGCCAAATTAACACCTCTTCCTTAAATAGTGGGTACTGGGTATGGTGTCATAGCAGTGGAAAATCTGAGTAGTACAGAAACTGTTATGAATGGTTACTTTCCCCAAAAGCCTATTATAACCAGGCCTCATGGTGCATGCCTGTAATCCCAGCACTAATGATGCTGAGGCAGGAGTATCATGAGTATAAGGCAAGTGTGGGGAACATATTAAGCACTTGCTTCAGAAAAAAAAGGGAAAGAATAGGAAATGTAAGTGAAATATTGCAGATAACAGTAGGGAAGCTGTGTTTTCTGTCTTAACATGCAAATGTGAATCTGTATTAACGCATAATTTTTAATGTAAATAAGTGATATTTGTACTTTAAGGAGTAAATACATGTTCTGGTCTTAGAATAGAAATTGTTTATTTCTAGATTTTTAAATATAAACTGGAAGCTGAAGATGTAACTCAGTGGTAAGGGGCTCCCCCAGCATGTGCAAGGCCTTGGGTTCCATTGTTAGCACTGCAAAACCAGCACTTCTAATTTTTTTGGAAACTTAATGACCCAAATGCACTGCGAAGAAGGTGCAGAGTCACTCTCTGTTGAAATGTTGTACTATTTATCCATTTTATCTCACTTGTTTGTTGTTTCTTTATTATACCACTGTCTCCTAATCAGTAGAGTAACTTGGACTTAGTATCCAAGTTTTGAGAAATTAAAACTTGAGGGAGTTAGGGAAGTATTAAAAAAAAGAAATTTTATTGTGAATGTGTCAGTTTTGTATATGAGGGGGGCTATGAGAGTAGTATTAGAGATTACTCATTCATTCAAGTAATTTAACTAAAAAATTAATTCTGGGGTTCTTATTAAGAACAACGCAAAAAAAAATAAGAGAATCAGGCAATGCTTTAGACACTCAGGACACAACAAGACAGGTGGACAGCAACTCTGCTCTGAGAACAATTGCATTCCAAAAGAAGCAGATGACACAGGGAAATCAATAAATTCTTAAGTTATTCTAAGTATAAATAACTGTTACGAACAAAAGTAGAGTAAGTGATAAAGTAGGGTTATGTAAGACTATGACATACTAAAATATGTCCACTAACTATGGCCTATATATTGATCCTGGTTCTCTTAATTTCCTCCTATTCTTCTTAATAATTGCACAGTAAGTGTCTAATAAGCCAGAGAATAGTCACTATATCTTTGTAAACCATTTTAGACAATTATTACTTAAATTAATAAAATTTCAGCTAATCAACAATACTAAAGCTTTATAATTCTGCTCATTTTTTCTCCAGTTAGAACAGAAATTTCAAGTCATTATCAACTACACCTTTTCTAAATTAATAATCACATGTAACAGTATAGTAAGTGGATGAAAAATACACTCTAAAATTATTTAAATAATTTAGTTGAAGTAATAAAATGAGAATTAGAGGAAGAAAAATCAGATGAAAGAAAATGGTAATAAAACAACAGGGCAAAGGAACAAACATAGAACCCAAAGTCAGTGAAACAAGAGTCTACTCTTGTTTAATGCTATAGAATAAACAATTAAGAGGTAAAATATACCAAAACATGAAAAAAGTATTATCCAGTTATATGCAGTCTTCAAAAATCACTTTGAATGCAAGAAACATAAGTTCAAAGTAAGTGGCTAGAAAAATATTTTGCAAATAATAAATGCATGAAGCTATAGTGACTATCTGCATATCAGAAATAATGTATTTCAATGTAAATTATTGCTAGAGATAAAGGGGAATATTATACAAAGATAAATTATAAGTGCATATGAATAGTTATACACATGTACATGCCTAAAATATGTGAATCAAAGCTGAGAGAATAAAGAACTTCAAAAATGCAAAATATATCTTGACACCCTTCTCTCATGAACCATCAGAACTACTAAAAAAAATCAGTAAACTCAGAAAGTATATAAATCACTTGAGAATCTTAAATAACTGATATTTATATAACACTGGCCAACAGTTACATAATACGAGTTATTTTCAAGGCAATAAGTATACATGTTTCATTCATCAAAGATACCATATGTTGAATCTCAAACTCAACCACAATAAATGTATTGCTATCATACACAGTACATTTTCTGAATGCAATGGAAAAAACTTAGAATTTAAATAAACCATATAATTCACCAACATTTGAAAATTTTTCATTGTTTGAAAATTTCTAAGTTTTATATTTTATACTTTCTAAAGCCTCATCACTCACAGACAGGACCCTTGCAAGGTGAGTGAATCATCTGGGTGCCTTGGCATAACGTGATGTAGGAGGTAGGGACTGGTCATAAGAGGCAGGTCAGCAAGGCATGACCTGGAAGGGTGCATCTCTTTACTTGTCTCCTCCATTCCTAATAAGTTTCTTGGTTGTTATGATATGAGTACTAGGTCCTTTCACCATTCCTTCCTCCCTCGGAGTCAGCCAACTGTGAGCTAAAAATATGAGGCAAAATAAACCTCTCCTCCTTTAAATTGTGGGTGTTAAGTATTTTGTCCCAGTGATGCAAAATATCTAAGATAGATGTTAGTATCAGAGACAGACATTACTATATCTACCAGGTTAATGTGGTTCAGAAGCCTTCGGAACAGATTTGTGAGAAGATTTTGGAAATATTTGGAAATGCTTTCTAGAGAAACTCTGGAATGCCTGAAGGTGAGCCTCATGAGAGATTCTGGTTGGAGCACAAGAAGAGTAGAATGCCGATGAAAAGCAAGATGGTAAAAACCAGAGTCATGATGTTTCAATTGACAGCTGGACTCAAGACTAGGTGTGTTATTATGACAGAAAATTTATCAATATTTTACTCATATCTTGAAATTTTATGGGAGACTGAGGTTAGGGGCAACAGACTGATTAATCTGGCAGAAGAAATTTCAAGACAGCCCAACATTCAGGCTGTTGTGTGCATAACTTATGACTTTTGGTTAGGTTTACACTGAAAATCAGAAGCAAAAACTCCCATTTGAAAAGTTTTCAGTTTCCTCAGAAAGAAAGCTCCTGTGTTTTGACACAGTGTGGTTGTCGAAAAGATTAGTATTAAAAAGAAGTGGTGAAGAGAAAAAAAAATGTTTTGAAGGCACATCAGCAAGACTCTACTCTTCCCAGGCTCATGGGTATAAAAGTGTACCCCATGGTACCCCGCTGTAGAAAGGCGGACTAGGAAATAGGTTTTCCTGGATTTATTTCATTGTGCTCAGTGATTCAGACACACAGAGGACTCTGCAGTGATGATGCCAAATGGCCTGCCTATTCCTCAAGCTAACCATAGATACTGTCATTATCACATGGGCTTGGTTTTGCAGTCATGCAGAATGCAAGAGTTGTAGGGTGAGGAAGACTTCTACCCAGATGTCAGAAGTTATGAGGGACCAGGCAGTGTGCTCCTGAAAGGATAGTGCATGAGCTGTAAGAGTAAAATCAAAAGTACAGTAGAAACCACAGGAAGTTGTGAGTCAAAATAAACATTTTCTTTAAATTGTGGGTGTTGAATATTTCCCCTAAGCAGTGAGAAAGCAACTAAAATATAAATATAACAACATACTTGAAAATGATTCCAGAGTTTAAAAAATTAAGAGAGAAAATAGAAAACAATGAAAACTAATTTATAATAAAATGTATTAGCTATAATGAAAGCAGTACTTAGATGGATCCAAAATATATTATTTTAAGTAGCTTACAGAAAGAAAAACTAGAATTAAAACAAATTCAAAGTGCACAGAACTAAGTATGCAAAAGTACAATTAAGCAGGATATGGAGATTAACAATTAAAAAATGCATAAACCCAGGAAAGGTATCTATAAAATGAGAACCAAATTGATAAACCCCTAACTAGAATGAGCAAGCAAGAAAAGACTTAAAAACTGAGAAATATTAGTATTGAAAAAAAGGTTACTACAACAGATCTTGAAATTTAAACATTAAAATGAAAAATATGTATATAGTTATGTGCCAAACATTTCACAATTTAAGTGAAGTGTAGATATACCAAAGCTAACAAAAGTGAAACAAACTGTCAGAAAACTATCAGAAAATCTCTATACATCTATGGAAGACATTGAATTCATTCTATTTTTTCAGAAACAAAGCAATCCAAACAGAAATATTTCTAGGACTTGACAGTTTTACAGATAAATTCTACTGTGAATTCATGGAGAAAAAGGTAATATCAATCTTTCAACTCTCATGCAATGAAGAATGGGACCTCTTTCCATTTTTATTCAAAAAACTGACATATCTAAAAACATGATGGAGTTAACCTACTACAAAAAAAGCTGTAACATGCAGATTAATACTCCATAGATAGATAGACAGATGATAGATAGATAGATAGATAGATAGATAGATAGATAGATAGATATGGTCATGAAATTCCTTAAAAGAAAATTTTCAAATTGAATGCAAAATATATACAAAGAGTGATGATGCACTGTGATCAAACGTAGGTTATTTTAGGAATGCAAAATTGATGTACTAGCCAAAAATTTAATAACAAACTTACCAGATTTTGAATTAAGGGAAAATATCACTTTCATAGAATAAAAAAATCAACAAATTTCAATAACCATTGATAAAATTTTCAGCAAAAAAAATTAAAAGCAATTTCCTCTCTTTAATCCAAAATGTTCTATTGCATGCATTCCTCAAAACTGGAAATAATGAAAGAATGGCCATTTTTATTCGGCATTCCACTAGTGGTTTTAGCCATTGCACAAAAAGTTAATATAAAAATTATCAATTTAGACATTCAAGGGCTGAACAAAAAATAAGATGTGTTTATTGTTTTAAATTACCACAACGGATCCATTTGCATTATTGTCCTTCACAACACTTCCCTGTTACCAACCCCATCATCTGCGCCACAGTGAAGTGGTGAAGCAGCTCTGGAAGTTCTCTTTTGTGAGTGTTATCATGAGGGGTCATGAAACACACAGGGAATGCTACTGTAGACATTTTAAAAATTTTTGTCTAGCACTTTTGGGGAGAGACTAGGCAAAGGCTTCACCAGTGTTCATAGCAATGTTCATAATTTCATTTTCAGGAGATAAAATCGGAAAAAGTAATGCCTATTATATATATATATATATATATATATATATATATATATATATCCATACAGTAGAATACTACTTAGCCAAAACAAAAAAAAACAACAAAGCAAATAAACAAAAGAATGAACTACCAAAAGACCCAATATAACTAAAGCTAAAATTCATTTGAGCTAAATGAATTCATTAATTCATTAAAACTAAAATTCATTAAATTCTCATAAATGAGAAAAGAAAGACACAGAAGAACACATACTCATACTATAGGAAGAAGCAAGTAATACACAATTCTATTTAAAGCAGGTAATTTAAAATTTCTGCCTGCAGAGCTGGGAAGACAAACTCCAAAGAAATTCAGAGAGTTTTGTAGCAGAGGAAAAGTGTTTTGTAGCTTCACAGTGGCTGTGGCTCTCTGGTTATGTATGTGTACATTCATAGTTATATCTAGAGGTTGTCAGTGGTTTTATAGTGATATATTTATTTACATATCTGTATTAACAAAATTATATATTTTATGAATTCTTTCATGTACATTTTACCAAAAGAAATTTAATACAATTATAAATTAGATGAAGAAAGAGACACACATCACTTGGGTGAAGGTAGAAGAAATGCTGATAGTTTTAGGAATATGCAGGTTTGAGACGCAGTCTATTTGATAATCTTTCCATTGTATGGAAAACCAGTGCCAGCATACATTAGCAGCAGTGAAGTATCCTTTTCTTCTCTCCTAAGTTTATTTTCTAATCCTTCCTCCATTTTGCAGAAGCGCATGTATCCAGCCAGTATTTGACGAGGAGGATGAGACCCAGAAGATACTCAGCAGAACAGATGGTAGGGTCCCATTATTTTTACATTGACTTCTTACCTAAAAGACGGATGAGTTGGGATAAAGTTTTAACTTTAAATTAGAATTAAACTGTTTTATTACACTGAATTGAAAATATTAATACGGATTTGCAATTATTCTTACATCTAAACTTGAAGAAAGATTTTTTGAATATCTAAGAATTATGAAAAATGTCACTGACATGCCTAACAATTTATTTATAGTTAGGAAAGGGATTAGAGCCACAGAAAAGATTTTGAATAAGTGTTAGTTAAAAAGAACGCATTTACTACCAACTTTTATTACTTGACTTATTTTGTTTATTATAATTGTGATTAAACAAACACTCACTAGTCAAAAAAATAGAATGATAATGTATTAATTGCTTCCAAATGGTTTTTTTTCTAGATTATATAAATGAAAGCTTTCTCTGGTTGTTAAAATAAAATAAGGTATGTGTAAGACAAAATTCTAAATTTCACTTTGGATCTAATAGTAGTATGACCTGATGCAATTTCAGTGTGTCTGCATTTGTCAAACAAAACTTGTGGTGGGGAAAAAGGACTACAAAAACAGAGATGACTGAAAAATTACACATGTGCAAGCACATGAAAAATCAATGTTATTAACTCTAAAGAGCAAGAGGCTTACACTGAATTTGATCTCTGTAGCTGGATTTACACTTATTTGCCCACTAAAATACCCACTGTCATTTCTATGTTTCTCTATTACATCCCAAGTATATATGGTGAATGCAAACTACCCTTGCTCTGCTTCATTGAGTGTTTCTGAAGAGATAATTTAATCTCAGTTTCCTTGGGGTGTCTTTAGGAGTATGAAATCAATTTCACATTGATAGGGATCTAGGTTCAAAACAACCATCTACTCCTAAACTCTAAGAAATCAGAATGATGAAGAAGGAAGGTTGTAGGGTGGAGCTACCAAGTGGAACTTTTAAGAGTTTTGTTTTAATAGCTTGCACTTAAAAGATTAATCCTTTCATTCAGTTATGGAGTAGTGAAGTAATGGGTTGATGGGCTGTCCTGGGTGTAGATCTACACCAGCCAGTCCGGTTAGGTCTCTTGTACACAATGCCTTGAACTAGTTTGCAATTCTTCCAATAAGACAGCTATCATCAGAGCGAAACATTGATCTTGGGACAGAACCTTAGTCAAAATAAATTTCTTTGATTTACAAGTACCCAGTCTCTTGTATTGTGTTTCAGCAACAGAAAATGGACTAGATGAACAGGTGCTAAATAGTCATGGTTATTCTCCAGAATTTAATGCCTCCCCACTCCTGATAAAACATCCCTATTTACTACTTCACAACGTAATTTGAAATTTTCTCTAGAATTCCCTTTCGTATTAATAGAAAACCAATTGCTAAGAAATCCCTTTGGTCCCTGTAACCCTTTCTCATATTTAACTAGCATCCTCTTTACATTTCTGTATCATGTCATCCCATGAGAAAAAAGGCCTAATTAGAACACTTGAATGGTTCGAAGAACTCCATGAAAACTCAAGAAACACAAAAGGTGCCAGAAATGAGTGAGATGGTCTCCATTCAGTATTTTTTGAAAAACTACCAATTTTAAGAGAAATTCTAAAATGAAAAATATTTAATGACCTCTTAATTATTAAATGAACTACAGAAGGCAGATAACATATTTTGTTGTAAATATTTTTATCTCTTAAACTATTAAACAAAGATCTGGATATAGGCAAAAGAAAAGATTGTGAGTTCTTTTCCTAAAAGTATATTTATGTATAATTTTTACTTACTATTTTCAAATCAAAACTCCTCATACTATTACTTGAAATGCAAACCCTACTAGCAAAACACAGAAATATATTTTGGATAAATTCCAATGTTGAAAAGATTCTACTTGTTGATATCTGTGCTCTCCTTCCAGGTCAATGCCTTCTCAGAAGTTTCCATGCTGTTTTATATGGAGACTTACAATCTTCCTAACCTCTAGAACTCGGTTTTGAAACATTTTTAGTGTATTTTCCACCAAAATGCCATCAAAAATATATTTTCATTTCCCATTTCCATGAGATTAATCTGCCCAGTGTCAGACCAAATGTTTCAGGTAGAATCATTTTTCTCTTGTCTACTAGAAATTTTAAAAATAAACTGTTGTCTGTAAAAGAACAACCATTTAATTTTGCCTAAATATTCAAAATGGCACATAGAAATGGTTTGTCTCTTTTCCAGAATGTCTGGAAACTAAGCTAGGGAAATAGGTATGGATCAACTCTGCATATATACTTCTAGAGCCTTAGTTATTACTTTTAGCTGTATTAGCTGGAAGATCTAAGAAGCCTCATTTCTTAGCTCTTTCTATATTGCATCTCTTTTTCTATGGCAGATTGATCTTCTGTATATAATTGTCCTATGGTATTTGAACATGTTAGCTGTCATCTAGAAGAAAGATCAGAAGATTCCAGTTTCTTATAGACATAAACCAAGGAGGGCCCTTAAGTACTGCCACTGTGCTCTATTTGGCTAAAGTATAAATAGGTACAGCCCATACTCTACCTCCAAAACACAAAGACAGTTAAGAACTTTTAAACCACCCTTAGTCATAAATTATTTGCATTCTTTCTACTGTCACCATGCACTAAGACCACTCCAAGATGATCAAAAGCCTTATTCCACATGTCATCCAATTCTAGTTTGTTCACTTATCATGGAAATATTTCCGTTGGATGATTAGACTCTTCTGGTATGGTTTCCAAGGTTTGATTCTGATGTACAATTCATCAATGCCTAGTCAATTCTAAACAAAATTTCCTGCCTTCTATGTCTACAACATAAAATTTTAAAGCATGGATTAATCACTTTCTTGTCACTGAAATATTTGACAGATGAAGTTTGAAGGAGGAGAAGTTTATTTGCTTCACAGTTCTAGTGAATTCAGTCCATGGTTGACTGAATCAAAAACATGGTGAGAAAAGCTCCTCATCTGAACCGGGGATTTGGGTAAGCTGCATAAGGGCCTACCTGGCAAGAGCTGGCTCATGAGTTCAATCCCTGGTGCCAAAACAAAAAATAAAAAAAGAGAAAGAGAGAAAGAGAAAAAGAAAGAAAGAGAGAAAAAGAGAGAGAAAGAGAGAGAGAAAGAAAGAAAGAAAGAAAAAGAAAGAAAGAGAGAAAAAGAGAGAGAAAGAGAGAGAAAGAAAGAGAGAAAGAAAGAAAGACAGAAAGACAGAAAAAAAGACAGACAGAAAGAAAGAAAGAAAGAAAGAAAGAGAGAGAGAGAGAGAAAGCTCCTAATCCTATGACAGACAGGCAGCATAGAGGAAAAGGAGTAGGAACAAGAGACATTCTTCCAGTTCATTTCCCAAGTAAGCTGTCCTTTCCAGCCAAGCCCCGTCTCCTAACGGTACATGCAGCTATGAACTCGTAAGTATAGTGTTCCTGTGATCCAATCTCCTTCCAAAAACCTCACCCAGAACACAAACCTTTGGAGAGATCTTAGATCTAAGCCATAATGGATGGAAACACGTCAAAAAACATTACTACTTTAACGTGGGAAAGGGCTGAAAGTATGGATCAGCAATGGGGCATTTACCTTTCATGCACCAGGATCTAGATTTGATCTCCATTACAGAAATAAAAAAAAAAGTGAGACACAGGGCAGGACAATAAGAAACACACAGCCATTCCTGACCTTAGCAATTCTCAAATACTATCAAGGACAATGCTAACTGGTTCTTTAGTTTTCTGGGTTCAATCATTTGGCTTAGTGTTTAAAAAAACAAGAAAGTGATTATGTTTTTATTGTTGCATACCTTTTCATCTATTTTTCACACTATTTTCTACTGTGGAACTTCTAAGGCTAATGGATTTTTTTTTCATTTCTAACTGTCCCTGAATGTTTTAGTCCAAACTGATATAATGATTTTAATTGTTTTGTCAATGGACAAGCATGCTTTTTCATGCCTGTGATCCTAGTACTCTGGGAGGCTGAGACAGAGGATTACAAATTCCAGCACAGTCTGAGGAAATCACCAATTTAGTGAGGCCCTGACTGAAGATTAAAAAAAAATAGGGCTTTGGACGTATCTCAGTGTGAAGTCCCTGGATTCACAAAAGAAAAGTAAAAGAAAATTTTTAAAAAGCATTTTAAAAGTCGCAATTTTCTTTGGATTAATTTTCATCTATTCCCACAAAAGTCAAACTGAGAAACCCTTTTTGAGACCTGAGCTCCTTGGGCTGAGAGTCAGGGTGCTGTTGTACAACACCCTTAAGATTCTAAGAAATCTTTCTCACTGAGCAGGGCTGCTAGGCGCTGCTGTAAAATATTCTCAGGTCTTACAGGCTGAGATAATTTCTTATGTTAGATGTTTTTCCCAGAGACAATAATACATCAAGTCCTGGTTCAGAAACGTTTCATCTGGAAACCATCTGAAATTCTCACCATTTTTTACGTATCTATCTTTCGTTTTGTCTTTCATTTGCATATATACAGTTTAGGTTTTTCATAGAAGAGAAACCATGCTATGTTTTAAGCATGTATGTCTGACTTATTTCACTTAAATTTGAGTTCTAAAGTTGCATCCATTACCTATGTATTTCTTAATTTCATTTTTCTTAATTATCTACTCCGTTTTTTCAAAAACATTTTAGTACATATGCTAATTTGTTTCATTTTAACTACTGGTTTCTCTTAATTTATTGAAAAGAAAGGTTGTGCTAATATCTGTTTCTTCTTTGTAAGAGTGAATCTTTTTTATCCATGTCTTGCACTCTGAGTAACTATTTTTATGATAACAATGCACACTGTATTATTGTTATTCTCTTCTTATTTTAAGTTTTTTTTTTATTTTTTAGAAAATAGAAAAAAGGAAATCGTTTATCTGGTCAGACTCGAAATCAAACAGCTCCTTCTTTACTTGATATCTCACTAGACACATGTCATTTGCAGCTAAAAGGTAGTCATTACCATGTTTAGCACTGGGTAGAAATCTCCTGGGCAAATTCAGCTGATTCATAAGGCATATCATTATTTTCAAATGTCTTGCTAAACTTTTTACAGCTACATAACATGTATCCTTTTTTTCAGTCTTCAGTGACAGTCTCCTCACTTTTCTTTAGTCTTTAATATTTTTGAAACCCTTTGGGTCAAAGATCCTCAGATAGCCTCAAACACAGCATTACTACTGGAAGATTTTGTGATGGATACTCCACTTCCTGGCATGAAATCTTATTCTGGTTATCCATTGCTACATAAACTTTATCAGTACCTGACATAAAACAAAAATTTAAATTATTATTTATAGTTTGCTAGCACATCTGTCCAGTTGCAATTCTTATACACTTCAGGTAGAAATAGTTGGTCTGGAGTTGTGCAGATGTCTATTTCATCTGTAGTCTTTACAGGTTTATTGCATTGTCTATAATAAGTTCTCTCTCTCTCTCTCTTGCTCTCTGTCTCTCCCTTCCTCCCCCTCTCTTTCTCTGCATCTCTCTCTATCTTATTCATTCTGTTATGGGGGTCAGGTGCATGTCTAACTTCAAGGCTAGTGTTCACAACAGAAATGCCTCTTTCAAGGAATTATTTGATCACATCCAAAAGTATCCTTCTACATTTGCACATATTTCCAAATTTTGAATTGTATACAACTTTTTGTGTGTGAATCACACTTCAATAAATCTTTTAGAAAAATTCTTCGATTAGTTCTATAATTTAACAGAAGGTATTTTCTTTTCAGGATATCATCAGTAATTTCAGTTTAAGGAAACTTAATCCACTGAAAAAAAGCACAAAATGTAATGAAATTGGTATTACACCTGGATTAACCATTAAACAAGATCAATATTTATAGGTATTTAGAAATGACAAATAATACAACAAAGTGTTCATTGCTTTGAATGTTGAAAAAATGGATCATAGTTTTTGAGATGGAATAACCATAATATTTTAAAATTTTATATTAATATTATCTCAAAAACTGTTGATTAATCTTGAATACTTTGTGTTAAAAGAGTATTTGGAAACATAGCTTTTTGGAATTCCTCATTTGAAGGTACTTATCTGAAACATTTCAAATAAACAAAACAATAAGTGACCTACAAAATGATAGTTATATAATTGTTCATGGCTACAGAGAAAGAAAAGGATGATTTTGTCTTTGTCAAAGGGTAAAAACCTAGTAATTTTCCTTTTCTTGCATTAATGCTTCAATAATGTTGATGCATTTTCCCTTCTTTAAAACCATGACTATCACACATGGAACAAGACATTCATCTTTTTTTTAATTATTATGCTTCCACACCCTTATTTTAACACTACTGAAACATCATTTTAAAAAAGAAAACAAATGAAAGATTAAAACTCAATTTCTATTATGAAAAGAAGATATAATAACATTTTGTAATTCTCAGGTAGCAAAAATTCTTGTTTATATCAAGTACTTAGTTTATATCAGAAATTAATATATCTAGGCATATGTTTGCAAATTCCATGGAAAGTAAGTTTACACCAATGCATTTCTAGAACATTTCCATCTATACAAAACTATAATGAAACAAATATACAATCAGGTTGTCCTGCATCTGTTGGTATCAACTCTCTTCAGTGTGAATAGGTGGATCTAAAATGCCTTCCCAAAAGCTCCTGAGTTCAGAGAGTTTGGAAAAGCGATTGAATCATGAGGAACCACTGACCACTGAGTCGTAACTTCATCAACTGGATTAATGCATTGATTAGTTCGTTAGGCAAATAGACATTAGTAGGTGTAGCCTAATTGGGTGAAGCATGGATTTGAAGAATACATGTTGTTCCCTAGCCCCTTTTCTGGCTCTTTGCCTTTTACTCTGCTTCCTGGATGCCAAGAGGTCCTCATCTTTCCTCCACTTCTCCCTTCCCTTCAGCCTCGGTGTGTCCGCCTTGGAGCCAGCTGACCAGGAGATGACAGCTCTGAAACAGAGCCAAACATAACTTTCTCTTCCTGTAAGTCGTGTATGTCTGGGATTTGATCACCGTAATGAAAAGCTGACTAATACAGATAGGGAAACAACAAAAGAAGAATCAGGAAAAAACAAGAAAACAAAAAAGAATCTTCCACAGAAGCACTGAGCAGTTCTATTAGAAATCATCATATTTAGAAATATCCACTATTACAGACCCTGGTTGTAGTTACTGTCCTTGCATGTCAGGAATAGTGATGTCAAACATGCACTAACGCAGTAAGAAAAAGTTCATTATGACTCAATAAATGGTCTTGAGAAGGTCAATTAGTAGTAAACATATTTTACCACATAATCCTCAGAAATTTCCAATGTGAAAAGACCTTGTACTGGGTAGGGTGATGACCACCTCCCCTGCCCATCGCCTTGGTAAGTATCAAATGACTCCCCTAGGCTGGAGCTACTGTGTACCAGTCTGCTCACAGAAATGTGCCCTGGAGAGAGTTGGATATAACTGGAATCTTGCCTACAAAGATTACGTGCTATGGCATACTTTGGAGATATCCAAAAGAATAACTAAGAAGAGATATTATTGTGTCCCTTTGAAGACACAGTCAAACTGTAACTGAAAAGCTATTGAAATTGGTCTTGAATGGAACATAGCAGCCAAATGTGCACAACCAAAATATTTTACAGTTACCTATTGAATGAAGTCACTGATTTAATAGTATCAGGTATGGAGAACTAAACTGTTGGCATTAGACATTAAAGTTGAGTGACCTAGGATGAGCACTACTTGTATTGGTCAGCTTTTGCATTACTGAGTCAAAACACTCAATACCCATAATGTAAAGGAGAAGTTTGTTTTGGGTCAGTTTCAGAGGTTTTATTCCGTGGTTTGCAGGCTCCCAGACAGAAGGTCATAGTGGAGAACACAGGAGAGAAAAACTGCTCAATTCATGGCAACCAGCAAGCAGAGACCAGGGAAATAGCACCAGAGAGGAAAGGTCCAGGGCCAGGCACAAACTCCAAGATCATGTGCTGTGATCATTTGCCTTTTACTCTGCTTCCTGGATGCCAAGAGGTCCTCATCTTTCCTCCACTTCTCCCTTCCCTTCAGCCTCGGTGTGTCCGCCTTGGAGCCAGCTGACCAGGAGATGACAGCTCTGAAACAGAGCCAAACATAACTTTCTCTTCCTGTAAGTCGTGTATGTCTGGGATTTGATCACCGTAATACCACTGTTAATTTAAACAAATATTCAGTCAGTAAATGCTTTTTTCACAAATGAGTAAATGTTTTCTAGGAAAAAATAAGGCTTGAAAACAATTTTTAAACTGCCTAAACCTTTTAACCTTGAATATGGCAGAGCATTAGTGAGTATTTAGTCCTATAACTATATTATTCTAGTTTCCTTATACCTATAAACATAAAGCTGAGAGCTTTAAATATTAGTTATATAAGAATATGGAGAATCTTTCATGAGGAAGATACTGAAGGAAAGCATAAGTAGCTTCTTTCTTTTTCCCTTTAAGTTATAATTTTATAGTAATGTAGACTTTAATAAAGCATTTTCCATACACTATGCAATTCAATATAAAAATATTTTATAGTATGGTCATTTAATCCATAGCCTTACTTTCAAAACATATATATATGTATGTATGTATATATATATATATATATATATATATATATCAGTAATATATATCCCTGTTTTATATATATATATATGCTTTATATATATATCAGTAATATATATCCCTATGTTGTATATATGTAAGATATATAATATATATATATTTATATATATATATGTATATCACTATGTTGGTATGCATGTAATGCATTAACAAAAAACATGTTTACTTTCTTTGACAACGATGTAAAAATCATGTTTTGAAACCCAGATGGTAGTTTAGAGAGTCATCTGTTACTGTGTGAGATCTCTCTTTTAGGCACTTTTTTAAAAGAAGACACTGATGCGCACCAGTCCCTTTTTCTACCCCTGCTTTCCTTGTGGGATATGCACTCAAAGGGTGCTTAATAGAGCAGTGGTTTGTTCCCCGGAGAATAGGGAGTTTAATGAATCATACATACTTTAGTTGAAAAATATCAATAACCATTCACTGGTCTATTCTTGCATAAACTGAATAAAAATTCCTATGTAAATGGTGCATAGCTTTTTTATGAATCATGCTCTATTTTTTAGTACAATGCTAAATCATCTTAAAACATGTAGTTTTACCTGCCAAGCCTAAGATAAATTTCCATCAGTGATTAAAGATTAGTTCTATTCCCTATAATCCCTGTCAATTATATGAATAGGCAGTAATGGAACACTTTATTTTCTCTGGTTATTAAAACACAAAATAGTAATGCAAATGCACTGTACAATGTCTTCTTGCTAGATTGGCAGTGTAATTTATTTAATCAAATTCAGAAGTCAAAAACACAGAAGCAGAAGTTCGTCATTTAAAGTCTATGTGGAACAAAAATGTGTTGAGCAAGGATATGCCCACAAGTGCTCAGAGAGCACACTTAATCTTTGCAAGATCTTTCTCACCATAACAGTTATGCATAATTTTTAGAGAATAAATATTCAATCGTACTTATAGAAGTATAACTTTATAATTTCACTGGCAATTGAAACCATGTACATTCATTCCTTCTGAGGGAAGAAAGTTTATCCTTACAGGGTGCCTCGGTGCACATCACTTAGAAGTATTTAAATCACAAAGAACAGAAATGAACCAGGGTTAGATTTGGATTTGTGTGAAGGGTAAGTAAAATGCATGTGATACAGTCACAAGGAGAGGAAATAGAGCTATTGGACACAGCTATAAAGAAGATTCTGGTGAATCAAGCCTCAGGAAAACAGTGTAATCTTGCTGGAATTATCTTCATGATACTCATGACCAGTGCTTTGAGTGAAAATTTAATAAAATTAACACTACTTTCTTGATTTAGTTTTTTTCTTTTCTTCTTAATCTTCTCTTCAAGATTAAACTCATCAGCACTTGACAAAAACTGCAAATAACAGCCAGATGCAGGAGTTGGTTTTATCTTTTTATGCAAGTATGTGGTGCTAATTAGTGCAAATTGATTAAACTTTAATTGCCTGATCCATGGCTAATTAATATTTATAAGATGAATAGCAAGAAAACCAGACATTTATTAAAACACTTTAATGATTTTTCATATGTTTTGACAAAGCAAAGCAAATAGATGTTATGAGTATGATGTGCTAGACTAGAGGACTATGTCTGCTGCTTTCTATCTGTGAATGCTCTAAAAATGTACATTAACTTTTAAACACATCCATTGTAAGCTTATTTATCTTTGGTTCCTTTAAAATTATTTTCAAATACTTTTAGTATTAGGTCACCACAGTATTTGTGGCATCAACTACTATATTGATAGGCATTAAAACTAACACATACATGAAATTATATTTACTATTATTAATATTGTACAGTGTATTCATGTTATACTAGTATATGAAAATACAATGTTAATTTCATAAGCAAACAGGTGTGTCAGTATATTTGTTTCTCTCAAGATTTTAGTCTTTTTAAAAAAATTAGAATATCAATTAAGCATTTTCTGGATTTTCAAATTAGATAGACCTGATGTTTCTACTTAATTATCCTGGTCCCTGAAGTTATAATACAGGATTCAGTGTTTGCAAGATAAATGAATTTCACACAATGAAAAATAAACATGCTAAATGTACATTGATTCAAATTAGAATATATTTAGTTCTACAAAAATATTACTTTATATATAATCAATAAAATAACACCTATGCATGATAATTTTATTAATAGAATCTTTTATAAGAATGTAAATATGTTTGGTGATTATCTTGGTAGTCATTTATAGTTAGTCCATATAATAAATATTCTTAGTAAAAGGTTTTTTCAATGAAACTTATCTTCTTGAATTGATGGGATTCTGTAGCTTATTTCTTGTAATTTATATTTGATTTTGATGTTTAACCTCTAGTATATCAAACCAGACTTTACTTCCTGTTTTCATTTACATTTCTTTTCATGCTGGATATATATATTCACTTATCTCACTACTTTACACAATTTTTTTTCAAATTGATGTTTGATAAAATACTATGTACTTTATTCCTACAAAAATGACTTTAGTAGGTGAACAAATCAAAATAATCTATTACAAAATTATTACTCATTTAAGGTGTTGCCAATTCTAATTGTATTTAACCTATCTTTCTTCATCCCAACATATTGCCAATTATACTAAAGTTATACTAGCAATTGTGATGATTTTTATTTGTACTTATTTATTTAGGTACTTAGACTGAACCCAGGGCCTTTGTACTGAGGTGTATTCCCAGCCCCTTTCTTATTTCTTATTTTGCTAAATCACTAATTTGCCTAGGGAGGGCTCCAATTTGCAATCCTACTGCCTCAGCCTCTCCTGAGTGGTGGGATCCAACATGCACAACATCTGTCATTATGATAATGGCCTCTTAACATATCAACTCAGCTAGTTTATGGTCCACAGTTGTGTTGTCAAACATTGAACTAACTGTAAAGGTTATTATGCAAAAGTAAACAAAATTCATAGACAGAGATTATTAATAGTTGCAATTATAATTACAAATGAAATTATCCTAAATAATACAACTGGACCTGATTTAATAAGTTGTAAGCCCTTAAAAAGAGAGCTCAAACTTCTAAAAAAAGGAAATTTTCCTTGGGAATAGCAATTTCTTGTTGTGCCTGAAAGTACTAGTCTGTGCTTAATAATTGGTCCTATGGATTTCCAACTTCCTTACCAGTTCTCACAGTTGTGTGAGCTAATTGCTGAAATGAACATATTAGTACATCCTAATGTGTATTTTCTACTAGCTCTTTCTCTAATGGCACTCTGACATAGTAATCAATATATTTAATAATTTCATTGAGAAATAGTGTGAGCAGATATGTGTACCATTGTTGAACAATGAGTACTAAGCAGGTGTGGACCATTTTGTTTAGGGAGTAAAAGAATGGAAGATTCAAATGAGACAGAAGCAACATAGGTTGGGATAAGACTAGTATTAATAATTTCATGAGTTGTGGAAAAGTAAGTTTAATCAGCATTTGGAGCTCCAAAATTGCTCATGTATGAGGCATATAGAAAATAATGTTCCTATATTGTTTTTATTTATATTTCTATAGGAAAAATAGCATCTGATGGAGTCTGCAAGTATAAGCAAGGTCCTGATGGCAAAGTTCATTGAAAGCAAGAACGGTTTGTAGACTTGTTTCTCCATGGGTTATGATGATTAAACCAAGGAATGGAAAGCCACACCTAGATCAAAGGTTAGAAAATTTTTTACAGAAGATCTGTAGAGGGAGAATTGACTAGATAGAAAAGATGACTTAATGGACTTTATGTATTTGCTTTATTTTTTATTTGTAAGCTATAAAGATTTTGCAACTGTGGTACAAGGAGAGTCTTGGAAATGTGCTGGGTCCTGTTTTTCTTTTGCTGCTGAGACCATTTATGTCTTGATGCAAGAAACAAATTAAAACCTAAGTTACTGAATCCAAGGATGAGAGAAGTCTTAGACCTTTTCTCCATTCTAGTCAAGACCTGAATGTAAAAGCATAGTCAAGCTCAACCTAAATTGTTGGCCCCGAGTCATGAAAAAATAAATGATAGTTGTTTCAAACAGCTTAAATACTCCATTAAACTAGAGTCAATGACATGAGACACTGTATGAGCCTCTTGTGATATATACAAGATATTTTTACCATTGATCTAATATCTTGGGATGTTTATACTTTAAGAGATGCTAAGAAATGGTCACTGAAAGTAGTCTGCAATGGGGCCAGGGATTTAGCCCAGTGGCACAAGCATCTGCCTGGCAAGTGCAAGGTCATGAATTCAGTTCCCGTTATATAAAAAGAAAAATAGTTTGCAATGATGAAGCTAAAATAATTGCTTTCTCTTATCAGTCCTTGGAGATATTGATACTGGGCACTAGCATTTATGAAGTCAGTTATGGATACTGCACTTGTCAGAGATTTTTTCCTTTACTACATCCCCAAAGTTACAGCCTCGCAGGATGTACAGTCCTGTACAACATTCTGAAGGTTGCATGGAGTTTACATTTTCCTTGTGCTCTTTGCTGCCTTGATAATAGCTCATTGTGCTACTTTTGCTTGCCTCTATCTAGATGTAAAATCCACTCCCTTGTATTTTTTTCTGCATACACAAACCCCTATCATTTTCTGATTTTAAAATTTTAATAAATATTTGAATTAGCATAATATTTAGGGTATAAAGCCAGCCACTGAGTCGGTTTCCATGCTCCACTGTAATCTGTTTTCACTTGCCCCTTTCTTCACACTAGATGCCTAATAGCTCTCTGACCTTCATCCCTACATCTCACTTGCCACTGCTCAACATTCAAAATCTTTATCTCAATATATTACCTTTAAACAAGAAATCTGGTGATAGGATAAAGATAACATGTTCTCACTGATTTCATAGTCCAGAAAGTAGCTTGAAATTATTCTTAATACCTCAAGGTAGAAATAACCTTAGACAGCGAGACATTCAGCAAACAAAATATATGAGTGGCTTGGGCCTGGTAAGAAGAATCTCAGGCTCCAGAATCACAGATGGTCAAGAAAACAAATGGAAAATTTTACAAGATCTGCTTTTCTTCCACATAGATATAAAGTATTGGAATAAGAGGGGATCTGTATTTCACAGAAGTAATTTCAAGTTTTGCCTACTTAGGGTCCTCTAACCTATGTATTTTCTACTAATTCATGATCATTTTTACTCCTGTGTGTTCTTAATGGATCAGTCAAGGGATCAGACATAATAGATCACAATGGTAGACCTTCAGGATAAGCCAATCGGAGGTTTCCCTGACACAAATTACCTTAGCCAAGTCAAATAGAAAAATCCCTGGGACAAGTCAGCCCAATGAGGAAACCAATGAGATACATAACCCTGGAGCTTTTTTCTAAAGCTAGTACAACTATCATTTTTCATAATGTGGGTTTGTCTGTAGGATTGGACTAGGATGTCATCGTTCATATCTCATGGATATCTTTATTTTAGTGGATCAATCAGATCAGTATGCAAGAAAAATAGAAACAACAAAGGCTGTGGAATCTGGGGTATGGTCTCCTGTGGGTCTACCAAATCTGTGATCCAATGAAATGTCATTTTGTAAAAACTTACATGAATTTAATTATCTAACTCACTAATGAAAGAGAACTAACTTGTAAGTATAGTCAGGTCATGTTCAGTTGTTTAGTGAGACATATCAAAGAAAAATTCTCTGGACAAAGAAAGTAAACACAAAAGGATGTTGATTGCATTAAGTATCTAAGAAGTGAGTTTCAAGTGTGAAATAAACATTTCAGTGCTAAAAGATACAATTTGACAATGTATGCAACCTGAGCAATTTGTAAAGTCTAATACATCTCAGAACAAAATGTGCATAACTTACTATGGCTTCAGCTCACACTGAATTGGGCAGCTCCACTTCCAATTACACTGAGAGAATTTGCCATCAGACTCTCTAGGAACAATTTAGCATGGGCATCTTAGAACCAAGATTAGCTTAGTTCGTATTCTAATGAAAAATAACAGCAACAACTGTGACAGCTTTAAAAATCTCTGTTTCCCCATTGATCCCCATTCCCAACTTGTTTTATTACTTACTCCCCTAGGTCTGAAACAACATGTGGAATGCTTGAGAGATGGGTGATGGGCTTTCTTTATTCAGTGAGTGCCTGAAAGATGGGTGTTGGGCTTTCTTTATTCAGTGACCAGACAATGAAGAGGGAGATATGCTCCCAATACAGCTTCTCAACTGCCGGGACTTGAGGGATTATAGATACAAGTAGAAATATGAGGAAGACGGGTAGGCTAATAAAGGGAAGGAACATGTAAGTCTTTTCAGGACATAAGCAGAGATCTTCTAGAAACTCAAGTGCTGCCTCTTTTTGCTCTTTTTATGGTTAAGTGTTTCTAGTCAGGGATTTAGTCATGGTTCAGTGTTTTTTGCCTTCACTGGGGGAGAGAGGCTAAGCAACTCTAGTTCAATTTAACCCTGTATTATAGTTCCTGTGAAAACATTTCTCAAAAGTTCAACATGTCTAGGTGAAGGACTAAGTAGAATCTGACCCAAAGATTAAGGCAGCAGAGGAGACAGACATCTTATGAAGGCAGAAATACATCTGCCTTCCCATTTCAGCCATCCATTGGAAGTCCACAGGCCCAAGTGAAGAGTCAGTGTTTCTAGACTCAGGCTTCAATCACTAAATCCCTGATGCAACCATCATAATCAGAACCCACTTTTGAGATACAATCTCAGCAAAGTTACTGGGAGACTAATAATGTATGATTCAGGTATGTGACTTTCAAAATTCTTGACTTTTAACTCCACTAAGAGAAAGCAAAGTTAAATGGCTTATTTAGGTTTTTTCTTGGTAATGATTTTTTTAATGTTATTTTAAAAAAACTTATATGTGTCAACTATCAACATCTATCGAATTAGCAGTGTGTATTAGTCAGCATTTGCTGCACCAAAAAAAAACTCCTAAGTTCTCAGTGGGTGTCTTGGAGTTGCAAACATTTGTTTCTTGTTCATGGCCAATTAGAGCTGTGATTTTAGGAGCTTCCTGGCTGCTGCTGGGTTTGGCTGGTTCTGCTACCCTTAACTAGGGTCAGCTGGACTCGACTATACTGGTCTTGACTTGGATCCATCTCTTCCCACATTCCATTAGGCAAAGCAAGTCAGGTCTGTGCCCGTAAGCAGCATGATAGGCAACGACTCTCCAATAGTAAGGTACCACAAAGTGCCATGGCCGAGGATGTGGATATAGGAACTTCTTATGCAGAAAATGAGACTTGGGCACAATATTCCCAGCTATAACTGAAGTTTTGACTGGGTGATACATTAGATCCATTTGTACATCAAATCTGGCACCTAGAAATCTAACTGTATTTTTCAAACCTCAAAAGGCAAATTAACAGAAAGGTACTCAAAATGAAGTAGTCTTGTCATTTTAACTAAAAGACCTATGGTCTGTTTGCCAGGATGGTGCATGTTACCTACAGGAAAGAAAACTTTCAATGCATGAGCCAGTGGAGGTCAATAACCCTAAATATGCTTATTGTCTGTCCTTCTTATACACTAGTCAATACCTTAAACCAGTGTTCTTTGTTTAATATCATTTTAATTTCAGTGTAACCAGATTATGAGCATAGTCAAATTAACATTTAAGAAAAGAGACATTTTGCAGTAGACAGACAGGACTTTGTGGAATCACAAAGGTATTCTTTGCTTACTTAATGATTTTTAAGAGTGATAAAATTATTTGGAAATAGCATCAATTATTTCAAAATTTTCATTTTTTGAAAAAGTTAAAGTGTAGGTTCCTCTAGGGATCTGAATGCTTTTGAGTCTTTTACAAAGAGTTTTATTCACTGAATTTTCTTTTTTCTTTCTAAACTCAGATTTTCTTTTAAGTACCTGTAGGCAAATGTCATAATAGCCTTCAAGTTCATTCAGATGAAACATGAAAATAAAAGCTTCTTTTCTCTCCTGATCTCATATCCCAGCCCTACTTTATTCTTTTCTTTTCCATCACTCATTCAGACTTCAATAGAGAAGTTCATTGAGGATCAAATAATCCAGCTGTTGTTTTCAACTTTCACTATTTTAATGTTTATTTTCCAAATTATTCCCTATTTTTCTCCTAAAAATATCCTGCCAAATCATTATTATTTCTGGAGCAAATCTAATGCTTTCTGTTACTGGATATCTGATCCAAATCCAATATTTTTCTTGGCAGTTAGTGAACATAATAATAAGTAGGATTTTTTTTTTCCTTTCTACATTGAGAGCTGGGGGAAAAGACACAATTCACAGTTAGAATCCACATAAATACTGAGGCAAAGTCTCATCTTAATAAAGTCTCACGAACACTCTGTAGAGGAACACATTAAGCAAGTTTCTGTGCTCTCACATATATGTGCACTGAGGGTTCTGCTTCCCAGTGTATATATTTTAAATACATGTTGGAAGTGTGATTTAGACGTGTTGTATTTTCCAAGGTTTTTAATTATTATTATGTTTGAATCCTACTCAAATGATAATATACACATGCAGAACTGAAAGTTCAGCACTAATAACAATGAAAACCAAAATAACTCACTTCACTCAATCCATTTTAATGTCTTATTTCTTTATTTTTTTCATCACATTATACAACAGTCTGATATATTCACTCATACCTTTATCAGCTGTAAGTCATATTTGTGACCTGTAAAAGAATTTATACGGAATTAAACATTGTTATGGACTAAATGTTTGTGCCTGTCCATTTGCCACTAATCTCTCATCAGGAAGTTCTGTGTTGAGGCCATGCCAGTTTGATGATGTTGATGGCTGACTTTTGGGAGTTAATTAGGTTTAGATGAAGTCACGAGGGTGGCCCCTGCATCATGGAATTAGTTTCCATATAAAGAGATAAGCACACTGTCTGCCCCGTGAGGAGGACTTTCATTAAGAACATTATGATGCAAACACCTTAATATCAGAGTCCCAGAATTTAAGCCACCATGCATGATATTTTTGTTACAAACAGCCAAGCTAGGATAATCATGTATAAAATACAACAGAAGACCTTGACTTGTGGCACTGGTATGCCTCGGTGTTCTCATGATGAGCATGTCCTCCTATCTGCTGATGGTGTGCTTTACTGAATACTGAGCAGAAGAATGAGTTTCAGTACAAGCAATACAGAGACTGACTCTCCAAAATACAGATGTTATTCCAGATATTTTTTTGTAGCCGGTGAAAAATTCTTGCTCCTTGCTCCAGCATCTGTTACTGTCAATGAGAAGATATTTCAAAGATTGGGGCTTTCACAGGATCATCACAAGAACAAGGAAGAGTTTATATCTACTCTGTCATTAACAAAATAGAGAATTCTCCCAGAGTCAGGAAAATAGAATCTCCTCATATATAAGTGAATGTATTTGAATCCACACACACATTAGAAAAATTTCCTAAAACTAAAAAAGTTGAAGATATCTTAAAAGTTAGTAGATTTTCAGAGAAAATGCCGAACAGTCTTTGGAATGTGATTGTTATCTGCATTAGGAAGACTCCTGGGAATTTCTCTTAACTGTATTACTTAACAACAACAACAACAACAAAAACCTAGTGAAGAAGTTTAAGTAAGAAGATCCCAAGTTTGTGCCAGCATTAATTATATCATTTGTCTTTCTGCAAATTCTCAGTTAGGTAAATATATCATCTCTGGATTCCCTTATCTTATGTTGGAACCAGGAAAAACATGAATGAAAAGAAGCAATGGCTTCATTTCATTTGTTGGCCTTTCAGTGCAGACACCATATGGAAACTCTCACTCCTGCTTAGTGGTAGCATAGCTGGGTAAAATGGATGATTGGCACCCAGAGAAAAGAAAAATAAGAGGTATGATCTCTGAAATTTAGAATTAGTCTGAAGGTACAAGTCTTGCTTTAAAAAATGTACCCAGTCTGTCTCCCTGGAAAAAGCAAAAATGTATACAATTAAGTAATTAGATATTGCACCAGAGAATACCAGTTTACTCTAATTTGGGCTAGAATAATTGGGGAAGATCCGGCAGAGGTCCTGCTTCTCTGACAGGATAAGAGCTATAGTCCCTGCAGTGGCTTACAAGGTCCTTTAGGATCTGGCTTCTGTTCCACTGTGACCTAAACCTCTCCCAGCCTCATTCATTCTGTGCCAGTCTCACAGACTTCTTGCTGCCAAGCCTTCTGCTCACACTCCTGGGTTAGGGCCCTCTGCAGTCTGCTCCCTCCTGGGAGACTTCTCCCTTACCTGCCTCCAAGCTTTGCCCACATGCCTTCTCAATGAGCCTCTTTCAATAGGCTCCTTTAAATTGCAGTCATTCCCTCTCCACTGCTGTGCTACTTTAGCCATGTTCTAACCTACATGATCTCTAATCTCTTATATCATCTTTTACTATGCTTGGTTTTTATGTGTCTCCTTTGATTAGACTGTAAGTTATATGGGGCTAAGGCATTTCTGTTGGGTTTACTTGCTGGACAGTCCCAAGTGGTTATAGCAGTGAGGAGCACACAAAAGGCCTCTGTAGATACATTCAATGAGTGAATGCTATAAAAACACATCTTCTGTATTCAGATGTTGGTTGGTGAGAAGCTCATTCTTCTGCTAGGCACGTGACCAAAGCTGCCATGTGTTGTTGGTGTTATTTTAATCATGGTGCATTTAAAGTGTAAATCATGCAATACCCAGAGGTAAAGGACCAATGCCAAAACCTTGTCATACTAGTATGGAAAATATGTAGTGGTTACTAATATCTACTTGTTTCAGCAGTCAGCACAGAAGTACATTTATCATATTTACTACAAGTATTTTCTCTCCCTGTATTAATTTATAACTGGTTATAGAGAAGAAAAGTCAGATGGGGACCACAGTATAATTCATACATTCAGCAGAGTTTTGAATACCAAGTAGATGCCAAGCACTGTTTTTGCATGAGAAATGGAGTAGAAAGTAATACTTTTAAGGATCATGTTACCACGACATTGACATTCTAACAGGTTCCATGTTCTCTTTTACTCTTGATTTTGTAAAAGATTGCTGTGCCAGGACTCAAGGACAGTCTGAGATCATGCATTCAGACAATCATCTAAAAGACAATGAGCAGCAAAAACCTCCAGGGCATGTGAGTAATAAGCAATATGGTGTTTAGCAAAAATTAAACAATGTGGTGAGCTCAGGGCTTCCGTCCATACCTGCTATTCACATCAAAGCTGATCTCAGAACAGGTTTGGAGCCTGAAAGACAAAGGAAAGTAGAGACACCTGCTGGAGTGACAGGGTGAGAAAACAGGAAGGCGACTGACATTTCTTCCAGGGTCACAGAGAGAAAACCACTGAAAGCGTGAATACACAAGAAAGTTCTGGCTCTAATCAAGTGTTTTAATAATTGGGTATTTCTAACTCTTTTATTATAAAACATAAAAGGGTAATAAAGAACAATTTGATATTTGGAGTACTTAATTCAAAATTATTAAGTGTTAATTGAAAATCCACTTTTTAGCTAATAATAATTAAAGGACATATAGGGGAGTTCTGTCTCCATTAAAGTACATTTTTGAGGTGAATTTACTAACAGAATAATTTGCTTTTTTCAAGAAAATGAATCTTCTCTGAGAGTCAAAAAATAAATATGGGGACTGCAAGCATCCCTATCATCACAGATGAACTGTATTTATTTATTTTCTGGGCGATGTAACAATTAGATGGATCTATGAAGAATGGGGGATGAGGCCCCGTAGGTCACGGTGGACATGTTTTCTTCGTTTGCCCATGCTGTGCTAAAAAGCTGTTGTCTAAGTCAAAGGCAGCAGAAGAAAATGCATTTTAGAAAGGGGCGGGGGACTCCTGTGAATTTATGAGAAGTGCATCACAAAGACAAATATTTCAGCCATGCAATTCCATTCGGCCTTTTCAGCTGTGTGTCCGTAGCAAGTCAACGGCTAAATTGAAAAATCAATTCCAATTTAAATTATTGGAATAAAGAACACCAGGAGTCAGAGATAAAATGGCTTTGTTCTCTGAGATCCTTTTTAATTGGAAAGTTATTTCTTCAGGGTATTCTAATGGTTCTGAGGGAAGATAGCAAAATAAAGTTGATCGGCTGGGGGAAGGTTAATGGCTAATGTGCTTCCCTTGCTGCACAGCAGTCTCCTGTCTTTATGACATCTCCCATCATATCTGGAAGGACTGAAGACTCTAAATCATTTGATATATGCGAGGACTCTATTTTTTCCTACTCTCAAAAATCATCCAGAGGCTGGAACCTTGGCAGAGCCTAGTTACTCTTGCAGCCTTTCCAATTGGACTCACTTTTGCTTACAAATACCACATGATCCTTTTCCCCTTTCTTTGTCTTCTTTTCTTAATATCCTTTTGGGACTGTATCCCTAAGAATAAAGTGGTAATTAATGGAAACAAAAGATAACTGATGAGGATGCTACAAAAAACTCTACTGGTTAATGAGGAAGAGAGAAATGGAAAAACAGATAAAAGAAAGAAGTAGGAATAGTTACAGACTTAATAGATGGACAACAAAGGTATAAGGCTAACACAAAGGAAAAACAGTCTATAGAGAGTTTTAATAAATATTGTTATCAAAAGGTTGATACCGAATATGCTGAGAAAACAGAAGTCATTTTTAGAAAGCTTCCACCCAAAGATTAAAAAATAAAGTTTAATTAAACATATAATAACCTTTACTCTGCCTGTAGAAAATTGTTTGGGGCAGCTGTAGATTAGAAACCTTAAATGAGCATTTAATTTGAAATTAATAAAACAGTTATGGTATGTGTTAGGAAAAGTTACTGAGGTTTGCTTAGTATATTTAATTACTATAAAAGAGATAAATCTCATTGCCGTGTAATGAACTCAGAAGTGCAGATACAGTAAATATGTACTTACATTCTTGTTATTAATGCATTAAATTTGTAAGAATATTTAGGAATTTAATTAGCATTTAATAAGATTGCTATAGCACATTACAATAGTTAGACATTAAATGTAAATTAATATTTTTAGTATTTAATTGATATTAACTAATTAATTACTGTTTATTACTTGGCAGTTAGATTTATCTTTCATAGAGTTATTAAATATCAATTAAAATGCTCTTTTAAGAGAGCACATTCAATTAAAAATAACATTCTATAAGAATTTCATAACTTCCTTCTCTCCAGGACTTAGGTTGCGTAAGTATATCAAATCAAATAACTAAGGTGGTTTGGAATGAATAGGAAGCCAGTTGGGCTACTCCAGCACGGCACATGCCAATCTAGACATGCCCCAAGTCAAGGAGCTTATTTAGTCAAAGTCACATATTATATTTTCATTAAAGTTATAAACTATGTAGACCTTACAAAGACTCTTACCTTAGAACATCTTTTCACAATTAATGCTACATAGGGAGAAGTTATTTCTTTGAGAAAAATAACTGTAAAGTAGTAAAATAAAAACACTATCTACATTGAATTGTTATCTTTTCACACACTAGTTATGTGTGTGCTATAAAATTTTCTTGAGATGCTGGACTGCAGCAGTGAACTAAGCATCCAGTCAGCCACGTGATCACAAGGGGAAATAACTCGCACTCTACAGTGTATCATCTTGCTGAACTACGATGGCATGTGTCATGCATTAAATGCATTTTTTAAATATTTTTAACATACAATGGGTTATAGAGATGTAAATGTCATAAGTCTAGGAGTACCTGTACTAAATCTTCCATATCATGTACAAATAATTTCTGGAGATACTTAACAGTTATTGTGAAATCTAATTTGAGATAGCAGATAGTACAAGTTAGTCATTCCTATACTGGAGAACCCTTTCCTAGGTTTAAATCCCAGTCCTATTTTATTCAAAGTGTGAGACATCTCTGAGAAGTTTACTATCACTGTCATTATTCCATGTCCTCTTTGTGATAACGAAGTTTGTTGACCAATTCAGCCCAGTTCAGAATTGTCCCGAAGACTGAATGAACTAATAGAAGTGAAACACATAAGAATAATACCTAGCACAAATTTAAACCTCAATAGATGCACACTAAAAACAATTGCAAAACAAATTAGCTTAGTTTTATCTAGTTTTACCTTTTAAAATAATTAATCTCAGTCATTGTAAATATTTATCGTTGCCCATAAGTCATTTTTGACAAAGCTATAAATACTGTGTGATTTTAATCTTTATCTCATGAATCAATTCTTGAAAATTCTTTGTCATTTTTGTTACTACAATTTTCAAGCATAATGAAGATATTAAATAAAACCTATCTTGCATTGATTCTTGCTTCACTCTACTAGATACCTAGCACCTCAGCTCAATAAATAGCTATTCATCATTATATTTTTTTAGTCTCTCTTGATTCTTGTGACAATATTCTTATTCAAGCTAACTGAAATTAATTTCTGTTAATACTGCCTGAAATCATTTTTGAAACTCAAGCATTCATATGTTTATACTAACTCATTATTTACCTCTTAGTTGTAAAATTTTGGTCAAGTAATTCACTTTTAAATTGTTGTTTATGTAATAATTTAACACATAGAATATATTTTTTTTCTCATTTTTCTTGTTAATTTTCTGAGACAACGAACTTAAAATCTATAGAAACAGATTCGCATACCAATCACCTAAGCTGCACCATTTGTACTCACAATCTTTCTTTACTATTCTCTGAAAGATTTCAATAGTGCAGTCTTTTAAAAAAATTCTTCTAAATCTAGCATGTTGTACCCAGCAGAACAACAAAAATCTTCTTCTTTGTAATTGGTTTAGCATTTTTTTTGTAGTTTGTAAATATGTTTTCTTAAATGTACATGAAAGAAAGAAAATGGTCACGTAAATCACTGACACCAAAAATTAAGAGGATGATGCTATCTTCCCTAAGCAACAGCAATGATTAAGAGGATAAAATGTAATAAAAACAGCAGATTGGAAAGACAAGTCCATGGTAGTATGGTGTCTTGTTTCTTTGATTCCTCATAAAGCTCTGCTGATTCAACCTTGGTCTTTAGATGTGTAACAAGAAGCTCTGGGGCAGGAAAGAGCTAAAGGAAAAAATGACAGAGCATTTCACAGATGTACAGAAAAAGATGATTTATTCAGGAGGTAAAAGGAAAGATGAAAAAAAAAGGAGACTTTTGATCACAGAATTTACTAGGGAAAAAAACTGGACACAAGTCACAAAAGTACTTTGGATACTGGGTTGTTTGGGATATTTGAAAGTGAATAAAAGGCACGAGGGGAGGGAATTGATTTTCATCATTAATATTGTGAGTGAATCCTATCGGAGTCTGACAAAAGAATAGAGCAGAAAACAATGAGCTAATCACTTTGAGAACCCCTTGTAATATCTGTAAGGAGACAGTTTGGCAGACAAGAAGAAAACAGCAGAAATACAAAAATGTCTGTGAGGGACAACATTCAGTGTCTAATTTAACCTGGTCTCTGACTAAAAGTCTTTCTTTCTTTGGACTAGCAGGAAACAGGTGCTTCAGTATCCACTTTAGCTAACAGAAAAAACTTCAATTGGGTTTTAGAATAGAGCCTCAGCACTGTTCTTATTCTATTTTTGCTAATTGTGCTTAGGTCAATACATGACATTTCAGCCTCAAATTCTCCTCCAGAAGAACTGCACAAAGTGCCTTTTCAAATACACATTGTGAAATCTACTTTGCTAGACTCTACCAGTGCTTTCTGCATGTCATAGACTTGAACCTGTTGGCAGTTCTATATGACTAACATACAACATTTATTTTAGATTCCATGTCACATGTCGTTAGTTCTTCTTCAGGCCTCACTCTCAGAACATTGATGCAATTCTGGTAGATAAATGAATCATTTAGGTCAGCATAGATAATTAGCTTATTTTATAATTTTTTGTAGATACACAATAGTCATAAGAACTATACTTTTTTTTTTTTAATCAGGGATCGAACTCACGACAATGTACTTGCAAGGCAAGAGTTTATGCCACTGAGATAAATCCTCGGCCCAGAATTATACCTTTTTTTTCGATTATATTTGAACACAATTCCTAGTTAACCACTATTGCTTTGAAATTGTACATAGCAGTCCAAGGAACTCAAGGAGACATTATTAACAATTGCGAGATGTAGTTGGAAAACAAACTGGTTTCAGCAGTGGTTGAGCACATCACAAAATTGTGGAGAAAAAATGACCATGATTCTTGGGTAAAATATCAGAGCAGAATCTCAGACACTGAGTTTAACACCAATTTTGAGAAAGGGTATGTAGTATCTGATTGCTGGAATGGACCTGCATACCCAAGATGAGTGCA
This sequence comes from Dolichotis patagonum, assembly GCA_004027295.1. NCBI lineage: Eukaryota > Metazoa > Chordata > Mammalia > Rodentia > Caviidae > Dolichotis > Dolichotis patagonum. Next base: position 91,115 of record PVJX010001568.1, on the reverse strand, counting down.
CTTAGCAACACCAGGCCCACATAAAAATAAATTGAAGGTCACCAAACCTCTGTGCTTCATGCAGAGTATCACACTAACAATTATGAAACATGATCAAAGAATTTTATCTTAATTTTTTTTTATTTTAAAAAAGCAAAACAAAAAAAGAATAGAAATGATGCTTAATTTCAAAATAATACTAGGAAATTAACAGTAAATAATATATTGTGTATTGTTATCTTAGAAGTAGTTGTTTAGGTTACTAGATTTAGGCACAAAAACGATCAAACAATCAAACAATGAAAGCACAAACTGTTCTTTTGCATGGACTAACAGAGATTAGTTGTATAGCTATTTGCCTTGTGTATATAAACATACATACAAATAGATATATATGCATATATGTTTATAGATATATATGTATACCTATATACATATAATCTTTTCCCCTCTTCCTTTTCTCCTTTCCCCTATCCAATTTGTTCTTTCCTTTTGAGCATTTTCTTTCCCTTTCATTATCACAATATCCACTGTACATTTGAATCTTACTCTTTCAGATTTTTTTTATATAAGGGAGACAATATGATATTTACAAATGTGAGTTTCATTTATTTCGCTTATGAGTGTGGTCTCAAGTTGCCACCATTTGCCTATAAAAGCCTCAAGAGTATTCTTCTTTATAGCTGAGTAATACTCCTATTCCCCCATCTTAATTTTTAACAACTACAATGGACTTCAACAAATAACTCTATAAAGAAAGATAATGTGAAAAATTGCCTTCCTCTATGATAAGATATTAGCAGGAAATTTAAAAAGGTAAGTCAAGTAAAGGAACATTAATTTACAACTTGAATTAGGCCTTAGAATTCTATAGAAAAATCTATAGAATTTAAGGGGAAACTCCATTTTAACCAAATTCACTGCAGTTCTTCAGTAACTGTGGAGGACTGCCACATCGCTTTCCCCCAGACCCAAATGAACAGGCCAAGGCTATGTGGTTTCTTCACGGAAGCAAATGAGTGGCATGTGGGGGTAGTACTGCTCCTCATCAGTGGCCGCAGTAAAGCCCAGAGAAGCCGAGCAGGAGACTCTGGGGCTAAGCTGTGAGATCACGTTTCCACTGAAGTCTGCCTGACTAAAGAAAGTTCTTTCCCAAAGTTGGCTACAAAACAGGTTACTCATTAACCACAACCTGAATAGGGCTGTTCTGTTCCTTTTGCAGCAATGCTTTGTTTCCTTTTTTACAAACCTTGACGGTTGAATCAATTATCTAGCACATCCAGCTATAATCTCACCATTTTCCTCACTGTAAATGTGATCTATATTTTCCCCATGAACACTGGTCATCCGAAATCCCTGTTAAATTGCTATTTGTCACTTACTTCTTCTTTTCACTGTGCACTGTAACACCGTGCAGAAAACTGGGGACTCACTGCAGAGGTTTCTGATAAGTAACCAGAATGGTTGTGCAGTTTGTCACTGTAGGAAGGCATGGGACAAAAGAGAATGGAGGGTATGGTTCTCTCTTACCATAATGTCTCTTTCACCAAGATTTTAATTCTAGCCCAAATTTTGGATCCAAAGACTCATAAGCTAGACACTTAGTTTCTGGCTTGGCACCATTAAGAAGCTGCAATAGCTTTTGTGAGTTGAGGCCGAGTGGAAAGCGCTGAGGTTTTCCGAGTATGTCTCAGCACGCACTTTGCGGGTGGTGGGACTCTGGAGCCGTCCTGTCTTATGCTTCTTCGCTCTGAGGTAAACTGTTTCTTCCATCCACGCCCAGCAGGGTATGTCACCTCAAAGTCAAAACAGGGGCCCAGTCCAGTCATGGACTGAAACCTCTGGAACTATGAGCCAGAATCAATGCTTTCTTTTTATAAGCTGGTTATCTGAGGTAATTTAATTATAATAACAGAAAGCTGACCAATCAAGATAAAATATAATAGTGGTGTTTATTGCCTCATACGCTTAATTCTGATGCACCACTGATTATAGAATGTATAATTGCATTGAAAACAGTTCAGACAGAAGAATAAAATTAATACTGCAGCATCAAATATGGGATTTAAATTGTGAAAGTGTTATTTCTTTGTATTCAAGAAATGTATACATTATATAACATAAGTTTTCTTAACAACAGTTATTCTTAAAATTCATTGTGTTGCCCAGGACATATACCAGTGAAATGGGAGAGATCGTTTTTCCTCTTTTTTAAAAAAAATCTATAGAATATTCCAATACACACCAGACATCAAGAAGCACTGAATCAGAGAGAAAATGTTTCCCAAATAACAGAATAAACACAAATATGTTACTTTTAATTCTGAATAAAGTACATTTCTACCCAACATTTGTGTGACCACATTCATCTTGTTAGTCTAACCCATTTTGTTTGGAAACTAAGCATTCAGTCTCTAAGCAGTGAATGCATATAGTGTTTCACTTTAATTCTGAGACACTGGATACCACCAGGTATCATGTTAAATCTAATTGTGATAGTTATAAAATTAAAAATTCTTTCTTCTAATCATTAGTTATGATGCTTTTCAATCATGTATATATTAAAAGCCTTCTGGGACATTTCCCTTTTCTACTCTTTTTAAATATTTTTAAGGATAAATCTCTATCTAATACTGCTTTTTTACTTTTTTTTCTGTGCTTGACATCTACATGTAAGTTTCCCATTAATATTAGTGGAAATGAAATTTATGTGTACCCACTGATATGAGAATAAAACATATCATGTTTTCAAGTATAGGTTTATAACTTTTGAGGATGTATTTGAACAGAGCACAAAAGCAGACTGATAAGTAACATTTTGATTGATAAGACATTGTTATTCATAATTGATATAATCTTAGATCTGCCAGTACAACAAAAGGTCACTTTGAAATTTGATGGAGGCTAAAGCCCGGGATAAGTTGGAAATGATATTGTATCCTGTAAAGAAGGAAGAATCTGACACAAATCTACTAATTCATATTAAATTAAAAATATCTTAGGAAGCATAGTAATTAATAGCTAGTTCACAGAACTTGACATTCCACGCAAATGTCACTCAGCAGGGTATTACATAGAATTAAGAGTGTCCTTTCCCTGTCAGACTAATACACACTACTGAAGAAGTACAAAGGAAAAAGTCTGATTCTTCATTTTCTGTTATTCAGTTCAGAAAGCCCTGTAATTCTTTCACTTTACGCATGGCTTTATACTATTGTGTTATGTTTGATATTATTGTATTTGAAACTATGCTCAACTATAGCAGAGTAAGAGATATGGTGTTAGCTACTGTTGATGTCCAGTTGACTTAATGTAAAGAACTGTGTTGCCTATGTTGTCCTGTTCTGATCTGCTCTGTACTGCCCCCTTTTGTTTTATTCTCTTTCAAATTAAAAAAAAAAGAAAAGAAAAAGTCTGATTCTTGTAGATATTTAAATTTTCAATAGCAGCATATCTCATTTATTTCTAATGGAAAATAATTATAAATCTTACTCTGTGGCTTATATATCTTGAAGATATTATATATGTCTAAATATTCATTGGCATTTTTAAAATCAAAATATTAGAGAATAGCTAAAAATGATTTTTGTTTTTGTTTTTTTCAGAATTCTCTGGCTGTGGAGCTGATGATAGTGAAAATATTTATTCTATTTAGTCACAGAATTCACCTTGAGGAAAAAACTTTTTCCTTCAGGAATTAGCATCTCTATTGTCCTAATAAGGATCATGCCTTTTTCCAATCTAAGATTTCATTCATTTGCACTGAGAGAGACAGAGCATCAATTATCAGCCAAACCCAATTAACATCAAAGCTCTGTCTATAGAATGAAGGTCACATATATTACACTTAGGGATTAATACATTTTCTTGTAGTTCTCAATCACCCTTTCCTCTTTACCACATATACACACATATTATCAAAACTTTATCACACTAAAGCAAAACAACAGGTTTGCAACACACAAGCAGACACATGAAGATTGTTTTGAGTATCCACAGAATTTATCTGGCCTTATACACATATTTATATTAGTTACTTCTAAAAAGAGGACCCTCCCTCTGTCATAACAAATATATAATGCTTCATTTCATACTATTTTGTGACTTATATTCCATTGGTTGAATTTCTCCACATTTAATTCTTCTGCTAGCTTCCTTTAGCTCTGAATTGGTGTCCCTTATACTTCTCCACTGTTACGGTTTGTGCCCGGATGCCCTCCTCAAAGCCTTGTGCAGTCATGGGGGCAGCTTCTATAATTTGTGATTGATTCATGGTCCAATGCTGGGATCATGTTGTGTGAGTGTTATACCCAAGTAGGCATGGCCTACATACAACATAAGGGACAGAGACTTCTCTCCATGCCCCTCCCCTTTTTCTGTTGTTGATTTTGCTGTCTTCCATCTCCATAAAGAGTTGCCCCTTTGCCACACCACCCTGCCTTGGAACCTACTGATTATAGACTGAAACCTCCACAAACTGTGACCTAAATAAACCTTTACTTCCTTAATTTTTGGCATCAGATATTTTGTCCCAGCAAGGAGAGAAAAACAACCAAGATACTCACATTTTAAAATCTTCTCTAAACATTACAGTGTCTTAGTTAGAAATAAAACTGGAAACTCTTTGTGCTTGCCCCAGATCTTTAAACCCACTACACTATAATGAAAAGCTGAGCTTCACTGTACAAAGATTAGAGTATCTTCCTTTCTCAATGCTTTTATCAATGGACCATGTAGCCTACACTTTATTCATTAATTATAATTGTCATTATTTTGTCCACTGCCATTCTTGGCATCATTGTGAAGGACTTCTGAGACTTTAATTAATGCACACTTATTGGTATTCCCCTCTCAGTTCCTTGTCATTATCTGCTTTAAGGAACCTCACTTGGATTCTACCTATTTATTCATATGGTCAATACCTTGACTACTCCACAACTATGACATCTTAACTCAGTGTTTTCTGCAAATGACCTGTCTCCATCCCTTTCCCCTATCTAATCTCTTAAGCAGTCATTGAACAGAAATGGTCTCATGTTTCCTTTGACAATTTACATAGCCAGTTGCAGATTTGTTCATTTTCTTTGCCTTCCTTCCTATTCTACACACCTCCTCCCCAACCCTCACTGTGAGAAATATCCTTTTTTTCTAACAAAGGCAAGTGACACTTATGCTTGTTTTGAACTGTAGAAATTTTTGTCTCTCCAAGTAATTATATTCACTTTAACCTTTCACTCTTCCATGTTTTCAACTTCTAATGTTTTTTACAGATCATTCCCATTATTGTTAGTACATAATGTTACATATTTCATATAGAACTATTACTGCCTTACCTCCTGTGTAAAATTCAATTTCTTCCTCATCTCTTATTACCTTCTGAACAAGCTTATTGTTATTTCATTTCTATCATATTCCAAGAACCTGCAATAGCTAAAATCTCTATAGATGTTTATTATGGTATAAGTACTAGACAGTATCTCTTATATCTCACTTGAACTGATCATTTACAAATATTTTAATGATTAACTTTCCATTTCCTTGAAAATGCTCTTATATTGACTATCTTTGCCAGTTTCTATCAATATACCATTTCTTCTTTATGTATACATGTAGAAAATGAAAGTGTAATTATACCAACAACGTATAGATATTCACCTATAGAACATGCTATTGTGGTAGACAATCATATCAAAAAGCAGAAATTTATCAGTGTTTAGGAAGCATCCCTTATGTTAGCTGTTAGTAACTACCCTGCTTGCTCAATTTATCAACACAAAGTTTTGTCTATTTTATACCTTATTTATTTATAGATAAACATTCATTGCTATACGTGAAGCTGTCTTCCCAAAAGTGTAATTGCAACATACAAGGGTTTGTGAATACTAAAATTAAAATTAAAAAATGAAACCTAGGTCATAACTTCTAGATTTTCCTTTCAATAGTATATAACTGCATTATGAGTTAAAAATGAACAAGTAAAAACCAAAAAAATTAAATTATAGAAAAACAAAAAATAAAAATGTCTGAAATAAGAATAATTAAATGATGGGCCTAGAATTATCTAGAAAATGGAAAAGAAAAGTCAAGTTACATAAAGATGTAAGTCTTAATTTTCTTACTATAATGAAATACATGGACTAAATAGCTTAGTTAAACAATGTAACTTCTTCATTTCTCAAAGTTCGAGAACCTAGAAGTTTAAGGTCAGGATGTCAGCATGGTCACGTTCTGGTGAGAGTTCTCTTCTAATTTGGAGAAACTGTTTCTTGTCTCTTTTCATAGAAGAAGGGGATAAAGAGTTCTCCAGGACCTAATCTCTAAGGATACTAATTCCAGACATGAAGGCTTAACTCTCATAACCAAATGACCTCTCAAAAATCTTACGGGCTAATACCATCACAGTGGGAATCAGTGGGAATCAGAGTATCAACTAGGGACACAAATATTCAATCCATAGCAGTATCTCAAAGGAAATTATACATTCTGGAGAACAAAGATGAAACGTTTTGGAAAAAAATAAACAAGACCTCATGAAAGAATTAGCAAGCAGCTTAGAGCAATGATGGAATCAAAGTCCAAGAAAGAGGAGGACAGAGGTGAAAACAGTTTTTAAAAGTGGTCTTTCTAAGAGTTATGAAATTCTAACTTGAATTAGGAAGCCCAGAGAATACCAGGAAAGATAGTTATCTAAAGTGCTATTCCTAGAACAACCCACTAAAGTTTTTAGAAATCAAAAATAAAAAAGATTTTTAAAAGTTACCAATACCAAGGACTAATCCTATGATCTTCATACTAAACTACATCCCTCCCTTGTTTCAAAAATTGGACAGACTCTCACTCAGCCACTAAATTGTCCAGGCTGGGCTCAAGTTGCAATCCTCCTGCCTCGGCCTCTCAGAATTCTAGATTTACAGGCTTGTGCCACTACATGTGGCTGGAAACCAGAAATCCTTAACAGTATTAATTGAAAAAAGTGAAATCACATGATGAGGAAAAAGATATAATAATGGCTGATACTTAAGCAAATTTAGTTGGTAATCAAATATTCTATGAAAAAACCTTGTAGAGTAGTTGCCTACAGTTGGGAATTGCGTCACAATTATGTTTGAAGAAGAATATATCAACACAGAACATACACCTTTTAAAATTTTTTCTTTTGTTTTTCAGAAAAAGGAATCCTCGAGAATAAAATATTAAAATATTCACAAAAATTGATGGGCAATTTTCCCTCATGAACACAGAATAAAAATCCTTACCAAAATATTAAAAAATTTAATCCATCAAAATACAAAAAGAATACTTGATGGTCATGGGGCATTTGCTCCAAAAGTGCAGACTTGCATTAGCTTTGAAATAAAACTAATGTAAGTGATTATATTAATAAATGCGTAAACCCACAACATCAATTTAAGAACTGCATAAAAAATACTTTTTATAAAATACACTTATGACATCAATTCTCAGTACTCTGGACTTTTAAGTTATCTTCAGTATATCTACAAAAACCTAGGGTGCGTGTCACAATTAACCATAGAAAATTAAATGCTTTTCCACTAGAAACAGTGCAACAATGTTCAACTCTCCCATTCAATACTTTAATGCAGGATCTAGTCATTATAATGAGGGAGGTAAAGAGGTAAAAGTCACACAGGTCAACAAAAAGAAGGTCAAAGTTTTTAAAACTGGAGTAACATGAGCTCTTACATAAGAAATCTGCAAAAGAATTATTAGGGCAGAAAGTAAATTTAGCAAGGTTGTAATACACAAGACAGCAGAAACCAAAGTTTCTCCACTTTGGTAAGAATTACAGTGTGAGAGACTGAGCAAAGAGGATCACAAGTTTGTGTCCAGCCTGGGAAACTTAGCAGCTTGTCTCAAAAATAAAAATAAGACAAAGACACAAGGTTCAAGCCTCAGTACCCCCCAAATTAAATGATAAAATTTTATACATGTAAGTAAATACCAATCTAAGTAAACATCAAGAAAGTGAAAAATTAAACCTGTAATACCTACAGTTTGGCAGCCAAAACCCCAATTTACTAATTTTTGAATGCATCTTCAAATAATACGATTTATGTTTTCCAGATTTTAGCTAAATAGAAATAAAGTCATACTGTAGTTATTGTTTGTATATCTTGTTACATCCTTTTATTACCTCTACAAATTAGTATTAATTTATTGCTTTATAGAAACTGAACAAATATATTATTATTGTAAAACATAGTAAACTAATAGCAATAACTGGTATATAATATTCCAATGGCCTATAATCAAACTTTAAAGTTACATATTTCCATAGAAACTATTAATATAATATTTACATGCACAAAAATCAAGTAAATACTCAAGTGAGTTCATCGATGAGCCACTTATGAGTGAGAAATTATTTCTCACGTTATATAGTAGTTGTTACCCTGACTGAAATTAGTCAATAATTTTTTTATCACAAATCTTCTTTGTGTTTGTACACTGAGCATCACTTTACTAGAGAGTTTGCCTTGGTTCATACATATGTGTCATATAAGCTATTTTTAAATTACGAGGTGAAAAATCAACTTTGAGTACTTCATATCTCTCACCCCAACACCAAGGCCAACATTTGAAAGGGCTTGGGCTAGGGAATGCTCTACCCATACTTTCTCTCACCAGAGGAGGACCTGTAAATAAACTTTCGTATACATTAGTTTAGTGAATTGATTCTATTCTTGAACCAATGGCTGTTTGACATTCCATGGTGAATGGTATAAGGTCAGCTAGTTCAGATTTTCCCGTTACCAGAATTACATTTCTGGTGTAAGGATGGGTTATTATTAGCTAAAGCTTTTATTTCCTGGGATTAGGTAAAATGAAAAGGGTTATTTCTGTTGATACACCCCATTTCACAATGCAATGCAACTATTCAACTGTAAAACGTCTTTAGATTTCTATTTGAATGGTCAAGGAATGGCTGATTACGTGTTATTGGTCTTTAAAGGGACAGTGTCACTATCATTCAAAAAAAGTTTTTGATTTAATAATTCCACAGTCTTTAACAGCAAATTAATTTTTCTTTCTCAAAATTTTCATGAAATGGCATAGAAAGATTTTAGCATATTTAAAAAGTAAATGAATCAGAAATGCTGTATTATCTGTGGATAATGTCAGGTAAAATTTTATGTTCGCATCTGAGAACAAGATTTGCTTATGTTGCCTAGACATAGTTTTCCTTAATCAAGTAGCAATCATTTGTGTTCAGGATTATTTACAAGACTTTGTCATTGCAGGCATTCACTACTTCATATAATGTAATGTTGAGAAAGAACACAATTGTTTTAGGAAACACGACGGGATTTTTTGCATGGGGGTAAAATGCAAACCCTAGTTTAGGACAAAGATGTTTTTGGAGAACGAGATGCTCCCTGATGTCATGAGTGAACGGGGCTTACTTGTGTGCTGCCATATTTGGTATGATATGACAATATTTTTAAAGCTTATCTCAGAACCTGGTATGGTTGTGTAGGTCTGTAACGCCAGTTGTTTGTGAGGCTGACACAGAGGAACAGCATGTTAGAGGTCAACGTGGCCAACGTAGCAAGATTCTGTCTAAAATAAAAAATGTGCTGAAGATGTAGCTCAACAATTTTGGTTTGATTTCCAGTGAGACACGCACACACGCACACACAGAGAATTGTATTTGTGTCCATTGCTGCAAATAATATTTAAAAATACAATAATTTCCCTGCATCACAATAACACAGACACAGAGAAATTATTAATACTTCTAAAAGAAGTTGTTATATTATGCATTTTATTTTATTACAGTATTTATTATTTACTTGTGGCAAGAGCCTTGATAAAAATTTAAACAACAGAACATATATACATATGGATTAAGAATACAGTGCAATGCGGCAGCCTGGTCTAGCATGTCCAAGGCTCTGAATAGATCCAGACACCACAAAAGAAACCAAAAACCATATGAAGGTTGAGGAGTATAATTATAGTCAAAAAAATAATTGATTTGATTATATGCTGTATTCTTGTTTTTGCAAGGCAATAGAATTTTAAAAGTTGAGAAAATATATGAATGCAAATAGTTACCACAATACCCAGAAAATGTTTAACAGTACTAAATTCTCTCACAATGACAATAAAGAGAGCAACTCAGTAGTAGCTTATCAGCAAGAATAAGCAATATGAAGGAAAGCTTACTTGATCCATTGTTACGCATATTCAAAATGAGTAAAAATTAAATTAGCATATATATATTGATACAAATTTAATACCATGATAAGATGCTAACTTTCAATACATTGTTCTAAACACATGTGAATTTGTGGAACACAAACCTTCATATGCGCATGCAGCATCTAGCGATTCTTGTCTTTTCTCTAACGTCAGTATGGCTTCTGAAAGTGAAAGGTTGCCATAAAAACAAGATAAGGAAGTCTTCCTTACAGAAGCAGCAACAATTATTTTTCTAATGTGCCTATCTACAGCAGTATGCATTTTCCTACTCGCGTTTGTAACACGTTCCCTTTTCATGCAGTTATTTACAAAGCATCGTCTCTCAACTCATGTAATTAGAGGATGGAAGAAAAAACTCCGCTGTAAGTTGTGTCAGCACCCTAGTGACCTTAGTGTTTCTAAGGTGATAACGTAACTATTCTGATTTTCTTTCTGGTTCCTCCATGTAGGAGTTGTAGCCTCAATTCGTGAAGGGTTCAGATCTCAACTAATTCACTGCACTTCTGTATGTGATGTGGTTTAATCTTTGAAAATGTTTTCCTCTTTTCACTTCCCTTTCATCCACTTACTATATTTTTAGTAAAACTTTGACACCCAATTTTAAACACAAAATTGAGAATATTTACGGTGTTAATACTATGTCTCTTGGTGTTTTAAAAACATTTCCTTTTAATTGATGCATTCCTGTGCATATTAATACATAGTGTGAAATTCGACACACATATTCAAGATGTAGGGGGTTTTCCCTCTTACCCAGTTTTATCCCTGTGCTCATTACCCAGCTTTTCTCTGTTTGCTTTCATTCCCTCACATTAATTCAAATTTCAGGTAAGCACTATTCTACTCCGTATTTCTGTAAGTTCAACATTTGAGCTTCCATATATGAGAAAAATGTGATATTGTCTTTCTTGATCTGTTGACTGAGAAAATAGGACAGTATCACTGTAATACTGACTATTAGTCTCCTCCTCTGTTCTTTAAACTTGACTCAAAAAAACACATGGATTCAAGATGGATTGGAAAATAAAATTTATCCTTTCCTTCCACAGTATTAATTTATTCCAGTTTTAGACAGACAGCTGCACTAGTGATGAGTACATAAGGGCTTCTATTTGAATTTTTGAGCATTACTTGAAAGTATTAGGGGCTAAGGGAGCTTCCCCATTCCCCAAAATAATTCTAGCAGGATCTATACTTCCATTAGCACGAACAAAGCTGAGTAGTTGCTTTCAATATGACCCTTGAACCCAAAGGCTGAGCTGTTTCAGGGATGCAGAAGGGTTCACAGGCGCGGGGTTGCTGATGGCATACTTCAGGCTTTACGTCTGTCTTTCATTTCTCAGTTTTAAAATCAGAAGTGAGGACCCAATAATGAGCATGGATTGTATGCTTAACTGTCCTCCGTAGCTGACTCTACACCCAGGACAACACAGCATTATCCATTACTTTGTCTGAAGTATTAAGAAGAGGCTGTTTCCCCTGTCATGATACTGTTTCTCTATAGAATCCACAATGAACTTGAATTATTGTAAATTAAAATCATTCACTTTCAAATTGTGTTTAATATTGGCTAACTATTCTTATTATCTATTGTTGTTTTAAGCTTCATACTCTTCTACTTAAGGCTGCTTTAGAAACAAGAATGGCAATTTAAATGCAAAATGTTTTTTTAAAGAGGGTGTAAACCTCTAAATGCATCACTGCACATGTGAGGAACCTTTCATAAAAATGGAAAGTAAGTAATGAGATGCATCTATTTCTCCAGTATGATTACTTATGAAGTTCTGTGACAGGCATCTCTCTCCACGATTCAATAATATTCAATAGTGCCTAGAAAACTTTTTAAACTTACGCTTGGATTTCACTTTCTAATGCTTTTATTACACATTCTATAAACTCAAATATTCCTGTTATCTCTTCATAATGAGTTAAAATATTTTCTTGTAATTTAGATGGTTGATGGTGCTCAAAACACTTGCCTTAGTCTGAGAGATGTATATAACATTGTGATTCTGCAAAACCAATTGATGATTCTAAATAAGAATATTCTTGAAATGCATAGGAACTATACTTAACCTCTTGACTTTTATTTCTGTCTCTCTCTCTCTCTCTCTCTCTATCTCTCTGTCTCTCTCTCTGTCTCTCTCTCTCTCTCTCTCTCTCTCTCTCTCTCTCTTATATATATATATAGAGAGAGAGAGAGAGAGAGAGATTATATATATATAAAATCCAGAAGTTCACTGGGGCATTCTTGACTCCTAAGATTGTGCCTGGGTACAGCAGTGACCACTAGGGAGAGCTGCCTTACAGCATACGACAGCTATCACATTGCCACTTTCAGTAATTCTCCATCACCAGTAACAATAATGAAAAAAATAGCCACTTAGCAGCTTTGACCATAAAAGGAGATTTAATAATAGCATCTTCCCAATATCACATATAGTTGTGTAGTTATAGTTTCCATTCACACACATGCAAAACTGCACAAATCATCAATCGCTGGATTTGCTACCATTTCATGCTGGATAAAACATACTCAAAAGTATTTTTACTTTTCAATTCACCAGAACTCTTTTGCTGAGTACAAGTAACTTTATGATAGCATTTTTGATTATAAGAAAGTCAAATCAATATGTACATTACATTGAGCATATAAAAATAAAGGAGATATGTAATAAATAATTCCTGGAAGTAAACCATTGTTTTCAAACATTAAAAGTTATTCATGAAACAATCAAAAAACAGTTTTAACTATGATACAAGTTCAATAAACTTGATTTTTTAAGAAAGTATATATTTTTAAAGATTTTTAAATTATATCAATATAATCAAGGTTAGCTTTTCAGTGCAAATATTACACTGATGTTAAGAAAGTTTGAATTACGTTTTACGTTTCCAGATTATTTTAAAATTTGTTTCATTTTAAAAGTAAGATAAATAAATCATTCAGAATGGCTGGAAAAAAATCTCCACTTGATATGCATACTTAGCCATAAAACTAAGAGCTTAAAAACATGCTATAATAGTTTATAATATTAAAGCTCCTGAATTATGAAATTTTAAAAAAAATCACAACTTCTTGTGATGTGAACTTACTTCTGTTGAATATATTATTGGCTTTGGTTACATATGTCTGTTGATTTGTGTACAACATTTACTAATTCTTCTTGCCTTTCCTTTTCTGTGGTTTTATTTATTTTCCTTCCACATCATTTAGCTTTGGTTCTGGCCCAGCAATTTTTCTATTTTGCAAGTGAGTTTAAAGGGAAATGTTATTAAATCAGGGAATTCCATAAATATTGGTTAAAAGTTATAAATAGGTTGTCTTTGGTATTTGTCAACATAGAGTTCTTTCAATTAAAATATTTCCTGGCTACCACAGCGTGGAAGCTGCGGAAATTGGCTTCACATCCAGCTGGCTGATTCAGTAAGAAATCAGCTGGCCTCAATTTAGATTTCTTTTCTTTTAAACCGGTGCCAAATTGAGGATTAGTACATTGTGGAGAGGGAGGCGGGCAGCTCCACCCCTGATCGGCCATTCTTCACTCCCTAGAATGGGCTTGCCTTCCCGGCCCCAGCTGTGCACTGAATTAATCTACACAGGGAGCATCGCTATCTACACCATTTTCAACACGCTCATCCAAGTCCTGTGCTTCTTCTGACAACAGTAAAATGAAGTTCTGGCGATTCTGGACCTGGAGACTTCCCTCAGACTCGAATACAACCACTCAGTCCTCCGACTACACACACACACACACACACACACACAGGGAGGTGAGAGGGTTTTAAGTACCGATTATGAAGAACAGTGATTATTTAACACAGAATCTTAGGAAAAATCAAAAAGAGCATTTATTCAGGAAAGTCCATCCCAGCAAATGCATGGGATTCATTTCTTTAACAATTGTCTTCCAAACAGTGTGAGAATTACTTAGCAGCCAGTCTGAGAAAGGACACTTAAAGCTTTTCAGTATCTCCAGCAAACAATTGTTACTACTCAACTAATATCTTCTTACAATAGCTGCCACTCAAACACTCAGCCCAAAGGCTAGCACACTAACATTTTCTTGTTCTGCTTGGCAACTTCTGGAGCCCATGAGCTGATTAAGTGACTTCATGAACTAATCTTGCTTTCATACCAATAAAAAAGGTCACACATATATAATTTTATTGTTCTTTATTATTCCTACAAACTGTGACCTTTTTGTTTTTGAAAAAAACTCAATCCTTATTCTTGAAGTATTATTAATGATAATGTCTAAGAAAATAGTTTGGGGTTTTGACCCCACTCAGATTGTGACCCAACTAACCATATTTGTTTCAGTTTAGCCTTTGTTTTCTGTAATCATCTCTCTGTAGGGCAGGAAAGTAATTTGCTTGTTTTTATTTACATAAATATCTGCAAAACGCATTATTATGTTCTATGAGTTAAAATACTGCTGAGGAGATAACATAAAAATATTTAGCAGGGTATTTATACTTCAGCTCATTTAGTTTATGTCTTGGGATTTGCTTTAGATTTGGATAAGTGACATCAAAACAGACATCATCTTGCGAACCGCTAAATATCTTACTAGTGAAATTCACATCCTGAAAAAACTGCATAACAACAAAGATGTTACCAACGAGAAGCAATGATGAATGTTTTTCAGGCCTTGGTTATCTATGCCTTTAGCTATGAATACATTTCATTAGTTCATTAACTTAATTTAATAACACCTTTTTAAAATATGTCTTCAGTTAAAAATGATGCCTATTACTCACCACCAGCATAGCTAAGTCACTGAAAGGTGTTTTACCTTTCAGGGTTTTCTTGTGATTTTCATAAATTTGTAACACTAAGCCATGAACCTATCAAACCCTCATCTATGAAAAACATTCTGCAGTAGTACAAATAACAGAAGACTGCTCTTAAAACTTCAGGTTCTATGTATTGATATAAAAAAAGAATTAGATTAAAAAATAAAAAGTACAATACAGTCACATTTTTGGTTTAGGTTATTCTGTTTATTTCTGCATATCAATCCTGGTGAAATAGAACCTTTAAATAAAACAATTGACTTGTAAATGAGAGTGTCAACCCAGTCCAAACAAAAAACATATTTGCCTACTCTCTCTTCAGATGAATTTTAAAATCTATTACATTTTTGTGTTTGGAAAGAAACTAAACAGTTGCATGAGGAAAACAGGAAAATAAATGTATCTGTGGATCAAAAAGCAATTTAGTTTGCAATTGCTTCTGTAGAGATGAAATGGTTTCTGGTGCCAGGTTAACAGTAGGAAAAAGTCATTTGGACCCTCTGCCTCTGTTGTGGTATAAGAATGCTATCCGATCCCACAGGAAAACAAAGGGAAGTGCTTTTCATTTTTGGCCATGGTGTTTGAAAACTTACAGGGAATAAGGTGGAAAACAGGGTGACATAAATGGTCATAAAAATATGACCTTCATCTGATAGAATAAGACAAATAAAAGTTTTCCACAGTATTCGGCATTTAAACATTAAGGAAGTAGCAAGGAAAACCTGCCCTTCACAATGGAACTAAGTATTATTCCAAATTTCCCTGATATTCATACGTAAGAGTCACTGAAATTCTGCCAGTTCAAGAGAAGACAAAACTGTCAAAAATTGTATGGAATATGCGTTGTTCACCACTCTTATGCTTTACATATGAATCGTCCCCCTTAAAGGCTCAGATTAAAGATTTGGTCCTCATTCATCACTATTCAGAGGTAGAGCTTTTGCAAGGTGATTGGATCACGAAGGCTGTACTTTCATCAGTGTTCTATCTGGTGATATACTCATTCTGATATATATCCTGATGTCATTATGGGATGTGATGGAAAGATAGGAAGCAGGCCTTGGTTACACATGGGTTTTGGGAGCATTCTGTTGGGGACTTTATCTTGCCCTCAGCCTATCTTTCTTAACTGTCACTCACTCTCTTCTCCCTTCTCTGTCTTTCCACCCCCAAGATGTATGTGAAGTGAGTGGCTTTGTTCCACAGTGCTCTTTCCACCATGATATTGTGCTTTGCCATTGAGCTGTAAACAATAGAGCCAGCTGTCTGTGGACAGGAACTCTCCAAATGATGAAGTCAAAATAAATCTTTCTTCCTTCTAGGTTGTTTATGTGAGATATTTTGTCAAAGTTGGAAATCTGACTAAGTCAACTATTTCAGGGAAAAGTATAATAATAAAAGTACTGTGAATATATGATATTGTCTTTCTACATGGATTACAGTCTGATCCTTATGCCAATTTTACCCCCAACAAAGAAGGATGCTCAGTAAACCAGCTGGCATCACTCTGCATGAAACTGAAACTTCCACATGGGTCTAAAAGACTAGAGATCTGGAGCTGGTGTAATCTTCGAGATGTAGCTCCTTGTTTCCTGGTGAATTTGGAAACTACAAGAATCAGGCTGACCCTTGTAATTTATACAACTTCATGCTCTACTTTCACCTGACTAAACCACAAATTTTTCTGTTTGCTTAAATGTTCAGGGTTAATTTCTAAAAATGAAAGTACTGGAAGTGACATGAAATGGTAAACTTTGTATGTACTGACAAAATTCTAGTGGCAATTTTATTAATTCAGAAATTGAATTATTTATGAACTACACTATAGATTGAATGTATGTATTCCTCAGGAATTCAAGGATCCTTTGACTGACACTAAACTGTGTTTTCCTGACTTTCCAGGTATATATCACTAACTGTTGACTCTTGAGGAGAATATCTTTATCTGAATATAGGACAATCATTACATAAATTGTTTTTTAATTAGAATGAGATTCTATAATAATCCTTCCTTTTTATTTAAAACATACAAAATACATAAAATGCTGCTGAATCTTTCCTATCTAGAAAAAGGAAATATAAATGAAGATGTACAAATGCATATTTACACATAATTTTGAAAATAAATTTTCATAAATTTAAGATTGAGTCACTGGGGAGAATATGTTGAGTCTAGTGCTTACTTCTAAAGTAAACACTCACCCTTCCTTCTTTACCAACACATATTTTTGTGTGGAATAAGTGAATAGCAAAGTGTCTTTCCATCAAATTTCATTTAAAATCCATCATTATAGACTCCTCAAGTGACTAATTTCTTACTTATCTGATGTTGATAGAGTTTTGAATTGGAGTCTTCAAAAAAAAATAGCTGGACTTGATGAAAATCTTAATAGATGTATTTCTTTTCAGTTTGTAATCCTTCTTCTTGCTTAAAACGTAAATAAAATTATTGAGGTTTTAGCAGTCATCTTACCACTATAGGATGTGTATCAAGCTAGACTTCAGGCATAATTTAGTTTAAAAAAAACCTAAAGGAGCATCAGAATTTTCATGAAACTCATCTACAAGAGCTTCCATTTCATTCCCAGACTGTCTACCTCTAGACTTACTTTATTGGAAAAAAATAGAGCCCTATCTCATTATACCACTATTATGCATATCTTGTATTTACAGCTGAGCTCAATTTCTAGAAGACAGAGCTATCAATGTTCTTTTTCTCATCTTTTAATAATTTGTAATTTGCTACCAATGTTCTTTTTTCATTTTTAATAACTTATAATTTAACTTTTTACATTGCCCTCCATAGTACAAATGTTAAAATTTGTCTGTGTTGGATTTTTTTTCTATAATAGTAACTCTAGAGTTGTAGTTACTGGATTTTACAGCAAACATTGTAGGTTCACACCCTAATTTTATTGAATAATTTTTGACATTACATAAGTTTCTAAATTTTCTTAATTTCAGTTGTTTCTTCGGTAAATTGGAAAAATGAATATAATATGTTTAGCAAAGTATTGCTTTCAGACTTTAAATTGTTTTGCATCATATGTGCCACACTGCTTGTACTCAGCTGATAATTTTATTAAGAAGTGTGTACATGCAAATGTTAGTACCATCCCACAGCATAGGAAATGAATTAGTAGATTTTCCAGAAGAATCCTGAGATTTATCTAGTTATTCTATGTCCAAGTATATCTCTTTTTCTAGTCTCTCTTAAAAGTATTTATATGCTAAACTTATAAATAAGTATTACTAATGATTAAAAAGGAAAAATAATTATTTGGAAATCTAAATCATGAATTTGATCTTCATGATACTATAATGTAATCAATACAGAAGGAATATAAGCATATAGCATCAAAATCATGAAAGTTGAGAACTATGCTCTTGTAGACTCCTATATACCTATTCAATTACCTATGCAACCTCTTAATACTTTTACCCACAAAATGAAAACTAATACCATTTACAAATTCAGTGGTTAGAATTATTTCACTCTATGAAGTATGTTACACATTTCTGTGTGTTACATGTATAAACATTCCTTCTCAGATGTTTGACTTTGTTTCTTAATTTAAATATAAATAGACCTAGACATTCATCTCATTGCAAAAAAAGTCTTTCTTCAATGGTAGTCATTATTTTCAGATTTCTCAATCCCTTTCTATGACAGGACCAATGATATATCATTATTCAATTTTTTAACTATTTTTCTCATATCCAATACCAGCATCACTTACATTTCTTTGTCATAAAGTCTTCAGAAAACTTTCCATTTGAATTTATGTAGACTTTCCATTTGAATTTATGTAGACTTGTACTTAATAATTTCAGCACCATTTTCTCTGTGTGTATTTTGAGCATTGTCTATGAAATGTTGATTGCGTTGAGAAATACCTGAAAGGTTAGTAAAGTACATTTCTAAATGTTTCTAGAAAGTGTTTCCAGAGATGACTAGAGCATGGACCAGCTTCTTGAACTAGCAGCTATTATATTCTTTGGTTTTCCAGTACACTCTCAGCAATCATGCAATCTTGCCTAATAAATCCCCTTGCAGAAAGAAGAAAGAAAGAAGAAAGAAAGAAAGAAAGAAAGAAAGAAAGAAAGAAAGAAAGAAGAAAGAAAGAAAGAAAGAAAGAAAGAAGAAAGAAAGAAAGAAAGAAAGAAAGAAAGAAAGAAAGAAAGAAAGACTTTTCTTCAAGCACACACTAACCAATAAATCTATTATGCATAAAAAATGAAGAATTGATTGATATTTTTAGGGGGTAAATGTTGCTGTTTAAGAACATTTATATATTTTGTTGTATTGTATCTTGAGTGATTTAGAAGTATACCTTCATTTGTATTTTTCAGTCCCTCAAATTGTGTAGCTTGTAAAATTTATTTTCTTAAACCATCTGGTTTCAAGCACCACTTTTTTTCTCAAGAGCTATGTAACAAAAGTGTTTTACTACAAAGGCCAAGAGCAACAGGAAAATTCTTTCCCCCTCCCTTTTAAACAGGTATCTGTACAAGTAATAGGTATTCTCACTATTAGAAGATCAAACTGCATTTCATTCACAGGTGAACCTTGTTAAGGTAAAAGCATTTCAACAAGGTCTAAGATAAACAAAAATTTAGCTCAGGAAGAAAAAAACCCAAAATTTCACTTTGGAGATAGCAAGAGAAAAGAGGGTTGAGTGCATAATATTATTCTGAGATTTATTTAAGTAGCTTATTATATTTGCATTCTGGTAGCGCTTATTTCCGCATTGTGCTTTCCCAACGTTTTCCTTCAAATAAGAAAGTGTGCTTTTCTGCACCTCTACACTAATGATTCCTCACTCAGCAAGGCTTGCACTTATTAAAGCTTTTTATTGCCACTCTGTTTAAAGAAGTGTTTGAACTCTTGCAGGTAGGCAAATCCAGAGGGGAAATTATTTTAAAGTATTCATAATGGAATAGAGAGATGAAAAACAAAATTATTGCTGTGAACTACATTTTTTTGGTCTCTGCAGATACATCAGATTTTTGCACTTTGACTCAAGAATATGAAAAGGATCTTTTCTTGGGTCCAAATATCTGATAGTATAAGAAATTCCTTCCCATTCATCATTGTGTGACTATAAAAATTAGAGTGGTGTTACAATGTGACTCAGTGAAGATACAAAAGCATAAATTTATTATTTCTTCTTAAAAAGTTTTGAATCCATGGCACTAGAACAAATCAGTTCTAAAATTTTCAGAGAAATGTTTTGTGCCACATTCTATCATTTGTCTGTAATTACTTTCTATTGAAAAGTTTTTATTTTTATTGGTTTCTTAATGAAGCTTAGTGAAACAATATAGATAATAATAGCCATGAGATATTTTGCTGAATATTTTCTTAGTTGTAGATATTTATGCTCCCCAATCTGTGATGCTTTCACTGATGATGTATTAGTCATTTTTCTGTTGCTGGACAAAATACCAGACATACTGTATTTAAAGAGAGAAAGGTTTAGTTTAGTTTAGTTTAGTTTAGTTTAGTTTAGTTTAGTTTAGTTTAGTTTATGTTCCAGAGATTTCAGCCCATGATGTACTAATATCAAGGCAGAAATATTTTGGCAAAAGTGAATGGCAGAAGAATGCTGCTCATATCACAACATCCAGGAATCAGGGAGCAGAAGACAACCAGAAAAGGATATACCTTTCAAAACCTACATTCCCCATCTGGGACCGAGCCCTTAACAACCCATTCAGTTCACACCCATCAATGGTGTTGATTAGGTTAATGCTGACATGATCCAATCACCTTTCAAGACCTCAACTTTGAATATTCCTGCTTTGGAGACCAAGACTCAGCATGTGGCTTTTGGGGGCACATTTCAGATTTAAACATAACAGAGGGGGAAATAAGTAACTCTAGTTAGAATGCTCATAACTTTTCTTCAAATAAAAAGTTATTCTATTTCTACATTTAGAGTTAGTACTTTAGGTAGCATAAGTTTTAAGGCTCAGCATTCCTTTTAGGGTTATGGTTTCTTTACTTTTTAACTTTCAACCTGCATGTGTTGCTTGGCTTTTTTAAATGCTAACATATGCTAGGACTCTAAAATAAGCTTAGATGCTTGAAATTCTGAAGGGACATAGAAAATACTACTTTAAGCACAAAAAATTCTAATCAGGAGATTCTAAGGCCTGAATGTTTGGAAACACTGTCAGAATATTACAGATTCTAAAATCAACATTTTATTAAATGTTGCTGAAATGTACAAATACAGGTGGAATTGGGCAACAAAGATATGTGAATACAATGAATTAAACAATCTTTTCTAACCTGGAACATCAAGAAGGCATCTCGGTGTTCTGAAACTTTGGTCAGAATCATCAGAATCATCCATAATTTCTGCTATTTGAGTCCTACCGAGCCCTGTGAGGAACTGAATCTGTCTTTGCCTCACAGAGTGATGTATTTGGTACTTTCACCTTCTTCTGCTTGCCCTGCACTTCAGTGGCAGTGGATAATTTATATACCTCCCCCTAGATAATATGTCCTTTTCTTCTTCAATGAGATGACCTATATACATCTCTACTGCCTGTGGGCTTAAATCTCACTGATCTTCTCAGGCACTGGATATAGATCTTCAAACTCTTTCTGGATTTCTAGGATTTGGTTGCTACTCTGGGTATCTTAGCACGCTCTTCCAGGCACTATTCTCTGTCTCTTACATCACTAGTAACACCTTAATTCTAATCAGAATTCCAGGAACTCTGAATTGCCTTACATGAACATCCTCAATTAATCAATAAAGTGTGTTTCAAAAACTAACAACAGGAATCCCTTACCTCACAAATCAAGGCCCCTCAATATCTAAATTTTACCCAAATGTTTGTTCTTTTGCAGAAACATCATATGGAGCATGGAATCATTTGTGCACATGTAGGCTTCAGCATGATGGAGGTCATGTTTATTTAAATCTACCAACTCTTCAGCATGCTCTCAGCTACTTAAAAAACAACAAAAATTCTTATTTGCTGACTCAGTAGAAAGGAAAAATAAAAAGCAGGAATGGGAGATGAGAGAGAGAGAGAGAGAGAGAGAGAGAGAGAGAGAGAGAGAGAGAGAGAGAGAGAGAGAAACATTCATTGCCATACTAAAATTTTAGTATTTAGAGGTAGACATTCTGGGTGTTTTTCCTTACCTGCACTCTACTCAATATATTCTCAGCAGATGGGTTTCTACCAACCTAGATAACAAAAGGCATAATTTAAACATGTGTTAGATTGAACTTGATAATATTTTCAGGAAACATGTGTTATTTTGTATGCATTCCATTCCATGCACTCTGCCTAAGTTTTTCTAAAGCAAATGATGACATCTAAGATATATGTAGTATCTCTCAGAGAGAGAGAGAGAGAGAGATTATTGCAGTTCTGCGTTATCCTCTCATTACTTCTAAAAATGGAAATTGAAATCACAAAATGAATTTTTTTCCTATCAAAGAAAAATACCTGAAAAGTGATTGTATACTATTCTCCTATTTATTTAGCAAGAGGAATTCAGATCACTTGACTTCTTGCTTGAAAATGTTTCTGGGAGCAGAGTTGCTATTTTTGCAGAGTGAAGCTCTACAAAACGCATGGCTTGCTGTTGTTTCCACACTATTACCCTAGACACGCCTGCTGTTCTCTGGAAGGCTTGTCAGTCTTAGGACTATTTAGAAACATTTTGTTTGAGGTCAAGGTAAAAGGTTGAATTTTTATGACATGTTTTGCTTCTTATGGCTAACTCTTTAGTCTTGAAATATATTCTTTCTAACAATGCTATCATCAAAAGAGACATTTTCATGATGACAATAAGAATAAAATGAACACATTTGATAAAATAGCTATTGAATTCATTATAATTATATAGAAACTAATTACCATTTGGCATTAATTTTGACATACTGGTTTGTTTTTGTTTTATATTTTTTTGGTTTTGTTTTTATTCCTGCCTCTGCCAGTAGACCTTAAATCCTGGCTTCAATTTCTTTTGCATTAACTCTACACAAATATAATGATTACCATTTAACTTGGTGCTTACATAATCTTAGTGAAATTTTAATGTGGACATCTTGCATTAACTTTCTTCCCTTTAACAACAACAACAAAAAAAGGAAAAGGTGGCCCCTAAATAAATGAAACTCAATTTCACGGCACATTATCTCTTTCAATTCTTTCCTCACAGCTTTCATTTTCATTAAAATCACAGACAACCATAAATTAATAATTACTTCAGGTTGACTAAATGCAGGACATACTATTTAGCTCTTGCTTTCCTACAGTGGCCCTTCTTGTTCATGCTGGAAAAATGTTAATTTAGATAATGTGGCTTGCCCCTTGTTTTATAATTCTGTTTTGCAGTTTCACTGATCTATAATGGTCTGTTTATATTAGATAGTATTAACTTTATCTTTTGTTCAATCAAGCTTTACACTTTATGTGGAAGATAACTATTGCAAATTCTCAGTGGAAATGTGTCATTATCTATAGATCCCATATATTTCAATTCTCCTTAAATGCTTTCTATATTTACTAAGTTACTTGTGATTCCACGTATTCATAAACGTATTGTCCATTAGCTTAAAGTACATGCGAGAGGCACTTAAATTGAGAATCAAGATATATGCACAAAATTTTAATCTTTCGTAATTATAGCATTTCAAATAAGCCATATTATTTTACTCTTTAAAGCAGTTTGGCATTATTTAATTGACTCAAAGCAGTCACTAAAAATTCAATTCCACTGTTTCTGTTGTTTCTGATATTTGAAAAATCTGGTTAGCCTTTATACTAGGTATTGTATTGCTTACTTAAGACTCTACTTCCTTGGACAGCTTTTTAAGATATGCATCTATTTTTGTAGACTTTCTAGAGGGAAAGCAGTTTCACAATCCAATGTTAGTACATTGAGAACAATCAAATGCGAGAGCTGCCAGCTAAACCAGAAGTTAACAGTTTAGTCTCTGGCATTGTTACTTTTGAGAGGGCTTCACTTCCTGATGTCCAAGTAAAAATCCCCTCAATACTTTAGAATGGATGCTACCATGAGAGTTTCGTGTAAGTCAAGTATGTTTAACAAGTTTAAATTACACCATAGAAAAAATGCTCTTTGATGTAAATATTTCTGCATTTTCCTAACTTTGCCACAAGCTTTTAGAGAAATAAGTAATTTAATTAGAAATGCAATAAAGATACCTTTACCCCAAAGTATAAATCACTTACATCATCAAATCCAATAGTGCTCTTCATGAAACTCTTCCATAAACATTCCCACCTTCTGTTGTGTGAGCATAATATTCCTAGTTGTATTTCTCTTTTCCTGTGAATTATTATAAATCAAGCCTTTTTACATTACATTGCATATGAAACACAACCTATGTGACTGGAATTTATCATAAGCACTTCTGTTCAATTATTAAAGAATACATATTTTTAAAGTATGGTTAGCGTTTAAAGAATAGACCACCGTAACTTATTTAGAAGCTAAATTTATTCAATAACTATCTTATTGACTCCTGCATCCAAATTATGGCAATTTTAAAAAATGGTCTACATTTATTTTCTTCACTCTTAATTCAATTATGTAATTGTCTCCAAATACTCCAATTAGCACTGACGTTATTAAATTACAGAGAAATATAAAATTTTCCTTATTTGATTTTTCCAGTGGATATTTTCCTTAACTATGATAAATCACAAAAGCCATATTTCCTAATGATTACATCCTAAGAATTCCCATGTGTATTGAAAGCATAGTTTCCCTGAACCCCACAATCTGAAAGTCCCAGAGGAAGCATTTGAAATAAACTCACACAATACAAAGAGTTTGGAAATTGATCTGGGAATCTCATTTCCCTCTTTGTACCAGGTCTCAACTCTGCTCCCTATAAATATTATGAAATGATTTTGCACGTAGTAACATTATTCAGTGCTTCAACTAAACCATAACTTGCTTAATAATACAAATTAATTTTACAGGCATTTTCATTTTAAAACTCATGGTCTTTTTTTAATAATTGAAATCAGTGGAGGATTCTAAATATGATATTTAAACTTTTAACCTTTTCTACTTTTCAATTAAAAATAAATTAATTATAGAGTTTCATCAGTAAAGGCAACTAGATTAAATATATTGGAATATGAGCAGATTTGGCCTTTATTTTTAGTCATGGTCTAAAGATTTTTCTGAACACTTTGAATAGGTTTTTCAAACAATGTGAAACTATCTCATTCTCTAATAGTTTATGCTTTGAATCTGCTTTGTAGCTATGTATAATATATGACATTCATATAAATCTCAAAAAAGAAATATATTCTGTGTAAAAGAATATTTTTTTGAAAATATATTCTATATTGTTTATTGTTTAAAGGAAATGAAATGTTTAACCAACAGATTTTATAAACTAGATTCATTATATCACATTTCTTGTTGCTTGGCAAGCTATTTATGTTCTTGAAATCTCCACTAGTTCTTAAGTAAAAGATAAGTACATTTACTTTATAGAATTGCTTTGAAGACTAAATAATAAAACATTTTCTAGTCCTTGTCAGAATGAGACCTCTAAATAATATTTCCCAGTGACTTTCTCTTGCTTTTCAAAACTAACCTCAAAATGAGATTTGATTATTTCATTGAAATCTACATTTAAAAAATAGAAGAAAATGAATGCATTACTCTCTATTTATTTTTAGAATAGCTTATAGTGTTATAATATAAAATGCTCTCTTGTATTTCTGCAACGTTACCATAAAAAGGAAATATACTATAATTAAAAATTGTAAGAAACATGATGTAGTGCCTGTCAAAATGTGGTTAACGCTAATAAATTTCAAGTTGTTATGTTAACATGTATGCAAAAGAACTATAAGCAGTGAGAAATAAGGCTGTAGTTGCAACTAAGTTTGATCCTCTGAGTGTAGAAAATAAGAAGGAAGTGGCTGGTCCTTCAAACATGAAAAGCCAACCCTGTAGAGGTGTTGATGGAGGCCAGAATTCTATGATTAAGAGTCATAAAGAAGGTCCTATAGACAAAAGCACTCTTCTTTTAGAGCCACCTGCAATAGATCAGACAGTCCTACATGGAGAATGGCAGAACATCAAAATACACTCAAACCTTGCTTCCAATACCTTCTCATCTCTCCACTGAGATGGTTTAAATAAGTCTAAATCTTTCTTCCAGCCACAAACACCGTGAAATAACACAAAACATATTTTACAGAAAAGTAAAATCATAGTGGTTCTGAAAATAACCATTCAGTAAATTATCATTAATCAGTAAATATGGAACACTTCTAAAAATTATAAAATATACAGGCTCAAATATATGGAGGAAAAAAACACCAGAAAATATCTAATGCCTAAATAATGGAAGGGTGACTCATAATACAGGTAGAAACAGTAGGTAAAAAAATGTGTAGAATCAAGCAGAGGTATCACTGGGCATTTAAGGATGACAAATTCAAGACACAGATTTTGAAAAGATAAGTGGCCCAGCTCCCTTTTGCCCCTGGTTTTCTTAAGCATTAATAATAGTGATATATTTAATACAATTCCAGTAGTAGACTTAAGGCAAGGAACAAAAATAAGTAACTAATTTTGAGGTAACTTCTAATCCCCATAAAGATAATAAAAATACCAAAAATTTCAAGAAAATCAATCAGTGGCAGTAATAATTAATAAATATGGAAACTTTATGTGACAGGAAATACACTGTAATTTACATGTATTTTCCGATTTAGACTCTATGATAATTGAAAACAAATATCAATAGCTTTTCTTTTTTAACAATTAAGTAACTATTAGCTAAAAAAAATAATCAAAGAATAGTCCTCAATTCATAGATCTAGGAAGTGAGAGAATTAGCAATTTATCTCAAACAAATAATCCAGCACCAGAGTGTACCATCTTAGCAACTATGAGTGATGGGTGTCTCAATTCTGGGTCATTTTAGAATGGTCCCAAAAGACAAAAAGATGGAGATGATGATAGATCAGTCATTTTAACATCTATCAAAAAGTTTTCATAAGTCAGTCAAAGAGAAATAATAAAAAAGAATCAAAAGAAAACTATTGGAATCTGATCATGTCAGTCTCAAATGATGTGTTGAAATTTGCACAGCATTAACAAAAGTATCACAGCTAAAAATCTTAGCTCTTCATCATCACAGGGAGAGAGAAAACAACTGAAAATCTCACAAGGGAAAGTGGCTGGGTTTGGCTTGTTTTGCTTTAACTGTTATTTGCAAAAATTATGTAGTTTCTGAGATTTTATAAATTACTAATTTGGAATTTATGTAAAAACATCAAAACAAACAAAAATATTTCTGAAAAACTAATGAAGGATAATTTTCTGTATAATACTCTGTTTAAAATGTTTATATAATTCTACTCCTAACTCTTGAAATACTTTAAAATGAGCAATTTTTAAGTGAGCATTTGTATCAAGGATCTGGACAGGGGTTAGAAGCTAAGTATCTTCCTTAAAGATAAGAAAATATATTCATTATTTCTATATGGATTAAAATAAATGCTGTTTGTTCAATACATAAAATAACAAGATAGCTAAAAATGTGATGTCTAAGCATAAGCCACTTGAATAAATAAAGAAGAAAAAAAGCAATGCAAATATAAATCATTAAAAGAAAATATAAAGAAACAGTACCAATTTGGGAATGCCAAATTTATAAGTGATCTTGTCTCGGTCCATTTTGTGCTAGTATGACAAGATACCTCTGACTGAGATTCACTTCCAAAAATTTAAGGGAAATCCAAATAAATTCACTGACTTTCATGTGATAGTCACACGGGATAGAAAGCATAGCAACAAAGAGAGAACCTACTTCTTCAGGCAGTGGGCAAATATCTATAATATACAAAAAAATCAGAAAAATCATAATCCCCAAATTTAAAGACCCAATCCAAAAACAAGCATCTTAGATAAAGAAATACCTGTAAAATTAATTTTTAAAAAGTCATATTTCATAGGCTATATATCAGATGACAAGTATTAAGATTTAGACAACACTAAAGAATGATAACCTCTCGCCACTCTCTAAAACCCACACTGGGTTTTTTTTTTTAAGAACTCATTAAATTGCTGGAGTAGTGATAAAATCTAAACTAACATTACTGAATTTGGTAATAGCAATAAGGGGGTATACTATTTTTAACAATTTGTGTGAAATACCTAAAACACTATTCGCTGTGTATCAAGGTATATATCAATTGATATGAAGTTAAAATGGACTGCAAACATAGAAAACCACATGCCTGTCCACAAAGCAGAAGAAACAGAATGCAAAAGTAAATGTCTAAAAATCTATAAAGAAATTGCTTTCAAGGATATTACCAATTGTTTACTTTTTAATGATCAATAAAATATCCAAAACAAACATTGTGAGACATGATTGTAATCCCAGCACTTGGGAGGCTGAGGCAGGAGGACCATTGCGAGTTTGAGACCTGCTTGAGCAAAATCATGAGACTGTCTCAGAAAACTAAAACATTTTATCCAAGCTTGGCTAAGTGATTAATGTAGTTTTAAAAAAAGATAACATTTCAGCTAAAAAGAGTACATAACAAAAGATGTCAAAACTTTAAGACAATTCACTTTTATTCTACAAATACAAGTAATAATTCAAGCAGATCTCATCAGGATTAAAGAATTAATCTGTGAGGTGTCATAGAAAGATATAAGTGAGCACTCCTTTAAGCAAATGTTCTGGGGTTTTTTCTAATTTTACATGAAGGTACCAAACTCAGGGCTTGTATACACTAAACAAGTTCTCTAACACTGAGTTCTACCCCTGACCCAAGCAAATATTATTTTTAGTTTATTCAAATTTCATTACTGAGAGAAAGGAATCATTATTTCACATTTACTATAAGTCAGGCTTTACTCAAGCACTTTACATTGATAATATTTTTCTTTTAAATTTTTAATTCAATGGTGGGACCAGTTTTAATTTAATAACATTTTTCAACAGTTATTTTTCTTCATGTAACAGTGAAATAATTTAAATATCCTAGAGTGCCACTGTAGTGCTCAAACGTACTTCATAGCAGATATTAATTTGTTTGATTTTCTTGTGGCAAGGTGGTTTTTGAATATTAATTTAATCCTTGTCCAAAAACCCTATGAGACAGGTAGGATTTATCCACCATTGCACACCTGGGTGTGTACATACAGCAAGAGACAAACTGTAGCTATCTGGTTACAGAGTCTGCTCTTGGACTCTGCTGTTTTGCCTTCAACGATAGGCAACACAAGCCTGTGTTCTTGAGTGTGTGTCTTACACACGAGTGCATGATCCTCTCCTTTCCATCTGACCAAGAGCGGACTTCACTAGCGTTAGCATGTCAGTGAGCTATTTAACATTTACAGAATCATCTGTAAGCACAAAAGGAGGAGGGGAATCTGATGCAGAGTACACAGCATTTTCTTAGAGAAATAGCCACACACCCCTCCCAGACTTATGGCCTAGTTTCTAGAGCTGTTGACAGCTTCTTCTTTACTGTTTGGTCTTCCTCAGAAGCTTCTGGAAAGCTCTCACTGAATACTGAGATTTTCTTGAATCTCCTTGTGTGACAAAGAGCCCTGAGGTTTCCTCAGCATTTGCCCCAGTGTATAGATAACCCAACCTACTAATTAATAATATCCCAGACTATGATAAAGACCATTGTACCAAAGATGAAAATGCCATTTGCAATGAGAAAAATAATGATCTCTTAGGAAGGACCCGCTCTTCTTAAAGGCAGTGTGTCTCTCTCTGTGTTAGCACATCAGTGTGTATGACATGAGAGTAGCATGTGAGCATTTTTAAAAGGAGAGCTGTCATTATTTTTCTGCCTTGTTGATCTTGTTTGTTTTCCAGAATCTTAAAATTTAAATAGTTTTACATTTTCTTCTGCTATCTCTACACTTGGTTCACTGGCAATTCCATCAGCTTTGAGAGTTTCAAAGATAATTTATCTTCAGTTGCTTCCCAAACTGAGGTGTCTTGGCTGTGTTTAGATCTTCAGTCATACCCAAAATCCATTAACTGCAATAACAGCAACAACAAAACTCTACTGTTTAAGAGCTAAGTCCACAAACTTCTTCATCTTTACCTCAAACTGAGTGTAAAACTGTGGTCTTCTCAAAGTCAATTATCTTGCACCTTGTTTTCTTTTATTTCTTCAAGGATGTGTCTGTCCTCTTAATTACCAAAGCTCAAAATTCATTACTAATGAATGTCTTCCCCTTCCCATCCTATCAAATATGCTGGGTGATTAGTAAATCATGACTTATTTGACATTCTTTGTGAACTTTAAGAGGGAATGACAAACAACCCCAGCTTCAACCTAAACTTCTCTCACATTATTACTCCCTCAACTAGGAATACCCTAGTACTCAGCACTGACAGCTTCTCAAATAAACTAATAATCAATTTTTCAACTTCTGTGTTCAAGCTTATACTCAACACTCTAAATATAATTCTCTCTTCACAACACTAA
Organism: Dolichotis patagonum; assembly: GCA_004027295.1. NCBI lineage: Eukaryota > Metazoa > Chordata > Mammalia > Rodentia > Caviidae > Dolichotis > Dolichotis patagonum. The sequence goes on along the minus strand of PVJX010001568.1, from coordinate 60,608 downwards.
AGATACCACCTTCACAGATTACTTGTAATCAGACAAGTACATTGCTTTCTTTTCCTCAAAGTTGTATCATTTTGTTCACATCTGTCACAGAAACTATCCCAAAATGTTGCTCTGCATTACATTTTTCAGGCTTGAAGCATGTGTTGGAATACTGAATCTTTCATGGAAATGTATTACTCATTTCTGAGTCTGTATGTGCATTTTTGTTGTGGGAAAAATCATATTACTTACTTCGTATGATGTAAAATAAAAACTTTGAAGTACAGAAAATAAGATCAAGCGTATAGTAAATTGTCAATAAATGTTAATTTTCTCATATATTCTTGTTGTTTAAATTACTTTCCTAATTGTTTTATATGCCACTACAGACTTATAACTGTCTTAAGCATGGGATTCTAACTTTGACACTCTTGTGTATCTTTTACCTTTACAGGTTGTTATACACAGTTGGCATTTAATAAAATTTAACAAATAAATCCTTTTGTTTAGTAATCGATGTAAAAGCTAACATTACAAATTTAGATGATTCTTTAAACCTGTATCTTGTTTTCTCACAATAAGATTACTAGACTTAATTCAATCTCTGATTTAGAACAGTATCATGACCTGAGAGGAGAGGAATGCCTGACCTGTGAGTTCTAAGGTTAATATTGTACATGAGAATGACTGTTCATGGAAAAATGCATGATTTTTCTTGAAAACAATTCTAGGAAATATACTGCTGTATAGATTGGGTTATATCCATCCAGCATAGTATTGAACGTCTGCTATATCCATTTCTGTGTCCAAATTTAGATTATGAGTAATAGTGTCAAACAAAGTTTACTAACAGGAAAAAGTAATTGTTTAAACTATGTTCCTCTGCATTGTATCAAAATATTTTACATAGTTACAACATGGATCAGGAATAAAGCAAGGCTTTTGAAATTGGGAAGCATCTTTCTAAATGCTAAAATGTACAAGAAGGATCTTACAATACCACTTTACTTCATTATTCAAAAACTTTTAGGTGCTACATTTTTAGTTATTCCACTTTTTTGTTGTTCATTTTGTGTGATATTACAGACTTTGTCCTATGAAGAATAATGATATTTTAAAGAAATATTAGATTACATGAGCAGGAAACATAGTATACTGTAATTTCTAAATCTTAGACAAATCTCTGAGTGCATATGCACAAGAAAATTCACAAAGCACACTGAAATTGAACTGATTTTGTAAACATTATCACAGAAGCCAAATCAAAAGTTTTGATCTAAACCTAGACATGTCAGTTTCCTGTTAAAATAAATAAGAAAAAAAAGTGTGTAATGGCCTTCAAAGCATTTTAATAGAACTCAGTTTTGCAATATAATATGCGAAATCTCCAGGATATAATCCAAAATCACTTGATAGAAAGTGCTGAATAAATTTGGTCAATTTTAAGGAGCAATTAGTTTAAAACATAAACACCACAATGATTTACATATTGAAATTATGAACCAAAAGGTATTGTATTCCTCATGAATTTTTAAAATAAATATACAGAATTGTCAGCAGAAAAATATGTTACATTACACAATCAGGTGTCAGATAGAAATTTTAAAATTGAATAATGTAGTATCTGAAATAAAAGATTTCACTGTTTGAGCTCAGTAGCAGACACAGGATGGAAGAGGAAAAATATGGTGAATTTAAAGACAAATCAGCAGAATTTTCTGATCTTAAGAGCATGAGAAATATATTGAATAATAAGCAATGCCCAGATATCCTTAGAACACTATCAGAAAGTGTAATAATTAGGCATGTAGAAAGAGAAACCAAAGTGATTGTTATGTAATGAGAAAATAGTTGAACAACTAATGGTCTGAAAATAATCTCCCTAAATATTAATAGTTTGCTTCCTTGATTTAAGTACATGGTACATGTCTGTTCTCCAATTTACATTTTTCTATTCTTTGCTTTATAACAGAACCCCAAAATTTTATCTGACCAAATGAAGGTACTGTTTCCTGCTTCTGTCTCACCAGATGTGGTTTTGGGACACTTGCCCAACAAACGATATAAACACAGATAATCTGTGTTACATCCAGGTGATGTTGATACTTATATGAAGACATAGCAAAAAGTCAGTAGGTGAAGGATAAAAGATAAAAGATAGAAGTTGCTCTCAACAATATGGACTACTAATAGAAAACAGATGACAAAAGGAAAAAAATGGATAAAACTATTATCATTCATTTACAACTTGTCATAAGAGATGTCACTGCATATACATCATAGAACACAAATTCTCTTCAATTAGAAGTCAGATACGCCTTGAGCATACTATCAAAAGTAGCCTCCTGCAGATACTGTCTTTCTCTTTATTTTACTTTATTGTCTCCCTAACACCAGTTACAATCTGATTGTTTTCTAATATACTAGTCTTCTGACTATCTTTTCTAAACTATTATGTTCATTTTTCTGTATAATTATGAATGTCTTTCATTAATTTTAAGGTAGGAAAGACAACAATGAATAAGTATTTTTAAGGTTTTAATATAATAGCATGGTTTTAACTAAGAATATCTGCAAATGAATACTATTTGGTTATTTTATTATTTAGTAGCATAAAACATTTTAAAAGATAAAATTTGATGCTTAATTTAATGTTGAAATGGTTAAGATAAATACATGAGCTAAAAATCAAAAGGCACAATATTTAATACTGAAAAGCACGGGCAAAATATTTGCATTTGCCATTTCTACAAACTATAATGGACAACAACTCATATTTTATTTAAGACTCCAACAGATGGAAGAAAACTAATGTTGCCAAGTGAGATGAGACATTCTAAAATAAACTACAGAAAACATAAGCAGCTTATTCCATTAATATTAAACAATATACATTCAGTTATCTTTTAAAGTTTATGTTATATTTAAAAGTCAATTAAGACTGTGGGTTAAACTATTTTGGTTATTTCTACTACTCACTTATTTGCTTTAATTTTTGTCTCTTTGTTTTTCCAAAGAGGGAAATATGCATTGCTTTCTTTGCATAATTATCTTTAAATGAATAAATTACTTGGTAATTTTACATTCACTTCATTATCTACTACTTGTAAATGTATAGGGGAATATAAATCTATTATCACAATATATTTCATAAATAATCTGGAATCCTTACTAGTGTAAAACTTATTCTTTGAAACTTAAATATTTTAATTATTAACAGTAGTAAAACAATACTGAGACATTTCACATAAAAATATAATATCAATACTTTTGAGATATTGACTTTGAACTAATAAATAATTATGCATTCCTCAGTGAGTAAACTTGATAGTTTTTATTGCTGGAGGAATGAAGCTGAGAGTTAAAAGCAGATAGTTGTCGCTATTATGATAAAACTTGATTGCATGAACCAAGACACTGAACCATAATGTACCAACAAGGAGAGTTCATTCTTCCTTACATGACCAGAGGTTAAAACTCAAAAACACCAAATTTCTTCAAATGTGTCAGCCATGTCCATACATCTCCAATTTTCTTACTTTTTTTCTCTTAGCTTATGATATTCATTTCATTTTGTTTTCTCAAGCTGTCATATAAGCATTTATAGAAGCATAACTCTTCAATATTTCAGACATCATGTTGGTATGTTAGTCAAGAAAATGGGAAGTATGCCAGATGTCAAAAACTTTTGTAGATATGTATCTGAGAATAAGTTCTTGGAGTGATGATGTAGCTCGCTGCTAAATCACAGACTTAGTATGTTCATGACTCTATGTTTAATCTACAGGAAAAAAAAGTACTTGTTTAAAGAGCAGTTTCAGAACTGGACCTAGTGTTATATGACTGTAACTGCTGCATTCTGGGAGGCTAAGGCTGGAGAATCTCAAGTTCAAGCCCAATCTGGCTAATTGAGCAATTTAGCATCACAAACAAGGAAGGATGCAATGTAGCTCAGTGCAAAAGATCCTGGGTTCAACCACAATCAAACAAACAAACATAAATAGATTTATATTGCTGAGTCTGCTCATTATATGCTCAAGAAAATTCAGACATTAAAAACTGTGTGGGACCTGCTTTCGGAATGCTTAACTAACTACCCATCAAGGCAAGATAACAGCTATAAAATCTGAACATCATCATCATTCTCAACTACCCAAATCACTGGAAGATGAAGAAAATCAGTAAGATTCTGGAATCACCTAGGAGATTGAAATTGCATGATTTGATAGTCTAGGCTTTTAGCAGGTTTTATGCTAAAGGCAGGTCATGGTTAATAACATAAAATGCCTGATGTACAATTGTGCATTGTTAACGGACATGAATAACCATATGATAAAACTTTGGGACAACTGCAGCCACCAAGTATTAGGGTCACAAATGCTGAATAGGAGATGGACAGATAGAAGAAACATCAAGCTGAGGGTATAAATTCTCCCCAGCTTGATTCTTGATCAATACATCCATAGAGAAAATTTCAACATTCCTGCTAAGGCTGAAAGGAATAAAATGGAATTTAACTGCTGATCAGTTCATAAAAGACAGAGTATACAATCTGAGTTCAGTTAAGTTGTCCATCTGCCTAAAGAGAAAGAAAAGTTCTGCAGAACATGAATAAACCCAGAGTTTCAACAATGCACTATCTGATACCCAAAATGCAAGCAAAAGTACTTGAACTATAAGGAAATGAAGAAACAGGAAAATATCAGTCATCCTGAAGAGAAAAGACAAGGGATAGAAGTCAGTTGTGAGCTCACCCAGATTGTGAAATTAATACACAAGATTTTTAAATAATTATAATTATACTCAAGAATTTAGCCTCTTCCTTGCCCCCACCATCCCACTGCCTGTCATGGGACACAGGAATGTCAGTAGCATGCAAGGCTGGGCCCTTGAGCCCACCCTTTCCGAGCCCTCCCCCTACAGCCCCCAGCCTGCCAAGGGACACAGGTCCTCCAGCAGTGCACAAAACCAGACCCCTGATCCCACCCCTTCTGCACCCCAACCATCCTGCCACTGCCCTCTGAGACCCCCAACCTCCTGGACCTAGTATTGCTGTTGATCTCTGGCTCCCACTACTCCCCCTAGAACCTTGGACTGCAGTGGATTAACCATGCTGTGTCTATGAGAGACTCAATAACCACTCATCCAAACAGAAGGTATCAGAAGGCTTCCATTAGTATGGTGAGTTTGCCCCTAAAATAGAAATATAGTTTGCCACCTTCAGTGGGTAAACAGGAGCAATAGCCAAGCCCCCTCCAGAAGTAGATCCTTGCTGAGCTTGGCAAGAGTGTGGGTGAGTCCTTGCTCCACACAGAAAGTATCAGGTAGGTCGAGGAGAGTGCCAAGAAGGCCTCCCCCAACCTGGAGAAAATTAAAAGAGATTATGAGAAACCCAGTGATACAGTAGGGTCCTAGATGAGACAAATACTACAAACAGGGAGACCTGGTGACTTGGAACAATCTGAAGACATAATAACAGCAGGAACCAAGGGTTGACCTACATCAATACTCCTAGGTTTGTCAGCCTAGGAAGAATATAGGGCTCACCCAACAGGCCCTGCAGGAGGAATTCAGGTGACTGGCCCATCTCTTCATTGTGGCACCCAGCAATTGGACAAATATCAACCACACAGTAAGACCCTAAGATACACACAACCAATAGATGAGACTAATGGAATTGAAAGACCGAATATTAGCCCAAAAGGTGAAAATGACTAAACAAACAAGCAAAATCCAATCTCAAACATCTAGTCCAACAGGAGCAAGTAAAAGAGACATTGAAATAGAGGACTTAAAAGTGACAGACAGGAAATCTCTGAGAAGATAGCAAGTGAAATAAAAAGACAAATCCAAGAGGATATTGATGAAATCAAATTTGAAGTAATCTCTTACGTAAAGACAGAAATAACAACCTTAGTAAAGGAGTTGCTCAGCACAGCTAGAGAAGAAATAGATGAAGTACAGGAGCATGGGAAACTGATTGAAACCTTGAATGAAAAATATAGAAAACAAACAGAATTCATGAAACAAACTCAAAGAGATATCCAAGAAACAAAAAATTCTATTGAAAGCTGGAAAAATCATTTAAATGAAGCTGAGGATAGAATTTCAGACCTTGAGGACGGGATCACAATTAGCAATCATGAAAGGCTAGAACTTTAAAAGTAACAAAGCAGCATGAAATGACAATCCAGCAGTTCAAACTGATGTCAAGAGAAATAATAGAAGACTAATGGGCACCAGTGAAGATGTAGAAGTCAACACAAAAGACACTGGTAAACTATTCTCAGAAGTAATAGCAGAAAATTTCCCAAACATGGGGAAAAAATCTGATATGCAGATGAGTGAGGTATGTAGTGAGGCAATCAGTTCACAACCAACTAAAACATACACCCAGATATATAATAATTAAGACCCCAGACATACAACATAAAAAAATACTAAAAGCTGTTAGAGAAAAGATACAACTCACCTATCAAAGAAGCTGATTAGAATTATGGCAGATTTTTCAGCACAAACACTCACGTCAAGACAAGCTTGGAGTAAGGAGTTTCAAGCCCTGAAACAAAACAACCTGCAACCCAAATTGATGTACCCAGGAAAACTTCCTTTCAAATTTAATGGAAAAACAAGATACCTCATGATAAAGAACAACTGAAAAAAATTATGTCTACCAAACCAACTCTAGAAAGAGTATTGAAAGATATGCTAGAGTGAGATAAAAATGACCACAATCTCCAGAACAATAGAATAAAACCACCAGGCAGGACAAGCAATTAAACAAGGGGGAAAAACAGAAAACAAACAACTGGAACATAACATGGCAAAGTCACACCAGTACATATGCATTATATCCATGACTGGAAATGGCCTCAGTTAACCCATAAAAAGAAGTAGGTAGACAGAATGGATCAAGAAACAGGAACCCACAATATGCTGTATACAAGAAACACATCTGACTCAAAAGGAAACTCATAGATTAAAAGTTAAAGAATGGAAAACAGTATTCCATGCAACAGGAACACAGAAAAAAGCAGAGGTAAATACTCTGTTTGCAGACAATATGAACTTGAAACCTAAAATGATTAAAAGAGAGAAAGATGATCACTACATACTTGATAGTGAAAAAATTCAAGAGGAAGAACAATTATAAATATATATGCACCAAATACAGGAGCACCTGACTATATAAGCAAATACTAATGGGCATGAAAAACCAAATGCACAAGAACACAATTATAACAGGGGACCTTAATACCCCACTGTCACAAAGAGATAAATGAACCAGACAAACAGTAAACAAAGAAATAATAGAACTGAATCATACCTATGAGCAAATGGACTTAGTAGATGTTTACAGAGTATTCCACCCAAGCACATCATAATGTACATTCTTCTCATCTGCGCATGGAAAATTCACCAAAATAGATCATATAATAACCCTTAAGATATTCTTGAGAAAATGTAAAGGGATTGAAATTATCCCATGCATAATTGGATGCATCAATTGGAAATTAATGGCAAAAAAATTGCAAAACCTACATAAATATATGGAACTTAAATAAGAACCTTCTAAACAACAAGTGGATTATAGATGAAATTAAAGACAAAATAAAACAGTACTTACAACGCAATAAAAATATGGAAACAACATACCAGAATCTGTGGGATGCAATAAAAGCAGTCTTAAGAGGGAAATATATAGCAATAAATTGTCATATCAAGAAAACAGAGTGAGTACAAATAAACAATCTAATGCTACATCTCAAGCTTCTAGAAAAAGAAGAACAAATAAAACCCAAAGCTCATAGAAGAGAGGAAATTGTAAAGATCAGAGCAGAAATTAATGCAATTGAAACTAAAAATATACAAATAATTAATGAATCAAAAAGCTGGGGTTTTTGACAGAATAAACAAAATCAATAAACCTCTGGCTAACCATATCAAGAAAAAGAAAGAAATAACCAAATTCACACATAAGGACTGAAAAGAAGGAAATTACTACAGATCCCATGGAAATTCCAAAGACCAAGAACACCTACTTTGAAAATCTCTACTCACATAGGATGGGAAACACAGAGGAAATGGACAGATTTCTAGAAACATACGAACTATCAAATCTCAATCAAGAAGATGTAGAAATTTTGAATAATCCAATATCAGCTATTGAAATTGAAAATGTGATTTAAAAATTACCAACAAAGAAAAGCACAGGTCCTAATGGATTCACAGCTGAATTCTACAAGAAATTTAGAGAAGATTGGATGTCAATACTCCTTAAACTCTTCAATGAAATTGAAAGGGAAGCAATCCTCCCTAATCATTCCTGGAGGCAAGTATTACTCGGATACCAAATCCAAAGAAATACCCAACCAAAAAAGGAGAACTATAGGCCAGTCTCACTAATGAACATTAATGCAAATAGTCTCAATGAAATACTGGCAAATAGAATGCAGCAAATCATCAAGAAGATTATATATCACGACCAAGTGGAAATGATTCCAGGAATGCTGGGATGTTTAGCATACACAAATCAACAAATGTAATACACCACATCAACAGAGCAACAACAACAACAACAAAAAAAACTCACATGGTCATCTCAATAGATGCAGAAAAAACTTTCAATAAAGTCCAACACTTGTTCATGACAAAAACCCTTCAGAAACTCAGAATAGACGGTATCTACCTCAATCTCATAAAGGCCATCTATGACAGACCAACAGCCAACGTTATACTAAATGGACAAAAACTGAAAACTTTCACTCTAAAATCAGGAACAAGACAAGGAGGTCCACTATCAACACTCTAATTCAATATAGTTCTGGAAATATTAGCCAGAGCAATCAGACAAGAGAGAGAAAAAAAAGGAATAAAGATAGGAAAGGAAAAAGTTAAATAATCATTATTTGCAGATGATATGATACTTTACACAGAAGACCCAAAATAATCCACTAAAAGACTACTAGAGGTAATAAAAAAAATTCAGCAGTGTAGTTGGATACAAAGTCAATTCTCAAAAATCAATAACATTGGTGTAAGCACCTGTCTGGCAAGTACTAGGTCATGAGTTCAATCCCCGGTACAAAACAAAAAAACAAACAAACAAAAAAATTCCTGTGCACAAATAAAAATTCACCAATAGAGAAATTATGGAAATATTGCCTTTTAAAATAGCATCTAAAAAATAAGATAATTTGGAATGAACCTAACCAAGAATGTAAAAGACCTATATGCTGAAAATTATACTATGCTAAAAAAGGAGATTGAAGAGAATATTAGAAAATGGAAGGCTATTCCTTGCTTGTGGCTAGCAAGAACCAACATTGTGAAAATGGTCATACTCCCAAAACTGTTATACAGATTTAATGCAATTCCAATCAAAATACCATTAACATACCTCACAGATCTAGAGAAAATATTCCTAAAATTCATTTGGAAACACAAAAAACCTAAAATAGCAAAGGTGATTCTGGGCAACAAAGGCAAGATAGGAGGCATCTCAATCCTTACTTGAAACTGTACTACAAAGCCACAGTGATAAAATTAGCATGGTACTGGCAAAGAAATAGACTTGAAGATCAATGGAACAGATTAGAAGCTGCAAACACAACTACAAAGACACTCAGCCACATGATAGTTGACAAAGGGGCTAAACATGATCACTGGAAGAATAGCCTTTTTAGTAAATGGTGTTGGGAAAGTAGGCTCTCCACATGCTGAAGACTGAAACTAAACCCATGCCAATCACCATGCACTAAACTAAAATCCAAATGGATCAAATATCTAAATATTAAAATAAAAACACTAAATATACTGTAACACGAGGTATGTAGAAGTCTTGGAGACATTGGGGTAAGCTGAGAATTCATGAACAAAACACAAACCACATGGGAACACTTCGAAGAATCAACAACTGAGACCTCATATTATTAAAAAAAAATTTTGCACTTCAAAAGAAGTCAGAGTAAAAAGAAAACCAATAGAATGGGAAAAAATGTAACCAGCAACCCCTCAGACAAAGGACTTATATCCAAAACATATAAAGAATTGAAAAACAGGGGCTGGGGATTTAGCTCAGTGGCTTAAGTGCTTGCCTGGTAAGCGCAAGGTCGTGAGTTCAATTCCCAGTACCAAAAAAAAAAAAAAAAAAAAAGAATTGAAAAACATCAGGCTCCCAAATTCAAAGACCCTCTCCAAAAATGGGCATCTGAGATGAACACACTTTTCTCAAACAAAGACACACAAATAGTAAATATATAAATGAAGAAATTTTCACCATCACTTTTCATTTGAGAAATGCAAACTAAAACAGCACTGAGATTTCATCTCACTCCAGAAAGAATAGCTGCCATCAAGAAATCAACTGATAACAAATGTTGCTGAGGCTGCCAGGAAAAAGGAACACTGCTCCACTGTTGGTGGGAGTGTAGACTGGTGCAGTCACTATGGAAATCAGTATGGAGATTCCTCAGAAGACTAGGATTGGAAGTTCCATTAAATCCAGCTATTCCCCTCCTAGGTATTTTCCCAGACAAACTGAAAAAGTCATGTCACAGGGATATTTGTGCACCCATGTTTATAGCAGCACAATTTGTAATAGCTGAATCTTGGAAACAACCAAGATGCCCATCAATTGGAGAGTGGATGAAAAAATGTGGTATTTTATACAATGGAATAATACTCAGCTATAAAAAAGGATGATCTTGAGCCCTTTATAGGTAAATGGAGGCAACTTGAGAGTATCCTCATGAGTAAAATAAATAAGAATCATATTTGTAGATATCACATTGTCTCTCTAGTGTAAAAAGTAATAAAAACTGTAGGAGTAATAAAATATGAATTGTTTAATAGCTAGTATAAAAAAGAAAGAGAATGAAAGTGCTCTAAAGGATATAACCGCACATATGTTTAAGTGTGTAAGATAGATGACCATATTACTAAGTTTTGTTGGATCATTGAACAGAAGGGTTTGCACCCTCACTGTTTGAATGTCCACCTTTTATGCTTTAGGTTTGTGACTTGAACAATTATTTCTAAGATGACAGTATGTAATTTATCAACTGGTGATTTCTTTGCATTATTTTGTTTGAAATTCTGTATTATTTCTACCCTTTTTTCTGTTTTCCATTTTTTTCTTTTAAAAAAAAGGAATTTAAGCAATGCTGGACATGTTGGCACATACCTGTAATCCTAGTACTCAGGAGGTCGAGACAGGAAGATCGTCACAAATGCCAAGCTTGTCCTGGGATACATAGTGAGTTCCAGCCTGCCTAAATTTCATAGCAGCCTGAATTTCTGTTTAAGAAATAAAAAAGTAAGTGAAAGTAAAGGCAGTATCTCAGCCAATAAATAGAAACTATGTAAAAGATACAAAATAAATCCTAATATAGAAAAATGCAATACCTAATTTTTAATTGAATAATTATGAGTAAAAAAAAGAATATATACCAATTTCTCTTCCAAAAGAAGTTTACAAATATCATGAATATGAGGGAGTAAATTACTATGTGAAAGCAATATTACAGAATATCTATGTAAAATTAATGTTATTAGTTTTTGTCATTAATAAGAAATTTCACTCTTAAATTTCTCAAAAATATATATTAAAACCATTGAGAAAAATCTTATAGAACAATTATGACTATGATAAATAGTATTTTATTATCAAGATTAAAGCTTAATCTTTCACTTTGAATTGTCTTCTATCAATTCATGATATAATTTCTCCTAATTTTCTACTGACATACGCCTGCAACCAAACAAGACAAAATATGTAGTACATTAAAAATTCAAAATGCAATCCACTTATTAGCAAAATATGTTAGAAAGTGCCACTGTTGGCAAGGACCTTTCTTACTAGTGTATATTATGTGAAATCTGAGAAAGAAGAAAAATAAAATTTGCTGTCCTGGAACTAAGGAAAAATAAAATCTTTTTGCTGTGTTTTCTGATTCCAATTCTCACTAAATATCTGGTTAAAAACATCCAGAAGTCTGTTTGCTGGCCTTGGTAAAATTTCTTCCACCCGGTCCATTAATCAAAGTCACTATTATACTCAAACTCATTGGTGGTTTTAAGGCAAGGACAAATTCTTCAGAATGTAACAAGCATGGCCTCAGACAATCCTCATTCCCACTTGAAACCTTAAGAGCACAACGTTTAGTGTCCAGCATTCCTGTTAGCGTTCCTGCCTTCTAAGCTCCAACCAAAATCATTAGTTCACTGCATTCTAGGGTTTCTCCAGTTGGCATCTTCAATACTTCCAAACCCTTCTCAGTGGCTTCTGAAGCACATCATCAGATATAGTTACACCAAGAACTCCATTTCTCTAGCAATGTTTGGGCTAGTCAGCTAGGCTACTTGTGGGGCCACTGTTGGGTCAAAATACTTGACACACACCATACAGAGGAGGTTTAATCTGGTCCACAGCTTTGGAGGCTTCAGCCCACCATCTATTTATTCCAAGATAGAAGCATCACTGTGGAAGGGCGTGGCAGAAGAAAGCTTCTTTTCTCATGGCAGCAGGGAAGCAGATAGTGGGTGAAGTACAACAGAGGGAAGAGGCCAGGGAACACACAGAGTCCCCAGTCACACTCAACCCCATGAGCAGCACTGATATGCATGGAAGTGTGTTTATCAATCTTGTAGATGTCTCAAGCCAAGCAAATTAACAGAACTAACAGATATCCTCGATAATCCGTGTATGCTCACTAACAGTGTTTAAACTACAAAAGCAAGAGTTCACCTCATTCAAAGGTGACAGAAAATGATATGTAAATATGAGTTTTTCTTTCCATGAACAATATACTACTGCAGCTGAAACCCAAGACCAGGAGCTTGCACGTTCTGCACAGGTAATCTAACACTGCGCTACGGCTTCAGCCTCCACCCAGCTATTTTGGACAAGATCACCCTAAATTCGCTGTGTTGGGATTGAACTTGGAATCCTCCTGCCTGGTCCTCTCATGTAGCTGGGATTTCATGTGTGCACCACCACGCCAAGATCTGTGATTGCTTTTTTAAAAATCAGCTATGATGCATACATCGATTTCTGTTTCTAGTTTTAATTTTTTTTAACATTTTCCTTGTGAAAAGAATTTTGCCTGTTTCTTTTCAATATCTGGATTTCTCTATGCATTAATTGTGTTGGTTTATACTTTAAGAACAATTTTAAGTAATAGTGATTGTGATGAGCTTGCTTGGCATAGATCTGTTTTCAGCAGGTAACTTTCACTATGACATTTGTTCTGAGACATTTTCTGCAGTTTTGTACAGGTATCCTGGAAACTACTTTTGCAATTCATTTTTAATCATGTAGTGCTGTTTAATCTAATCAAATGTCTTATCAGCACTGATAGAAAATATTATTTATTTCTTTGTAATTTTCATATGTGGATTATGTTAGATTTTCTAACTTTTAGCTATGCGTCCTTTGACTTTTAAAAAAAAATCTCACTTACCTATATTTGGGTTTCTTTCAGATTTGTTTATAGAAACTTGTAAAAAAAATTCTTGTTCCGTATTTTTATAAATGTATTTCTCTACATTTTTGTGATAATTGTCATCTATACATTTTAATCATATGTTTTAGTGTTTAAAGGGGTTTTTTTTCTTCTTTCACTGTGTTCTTAAATGTTTCATAGGGCCAGGGTATAGCTCAGCAGCACAGCACCTGCCTGGAAAGTGCAAGGTCATAAGTTCGATTTCCAGAGCCAAATAAATCAATAAATAAATAAATACACTTGACAGCTGAGTGTGATGGCACATGCCTTTAATCTCAGCACTCAGGAGGCTGAGGCAGGAGAATCTTTGCAAGTTTGAGACCAACCTAGGCTACAAAGTGAGCTCAAGGGTAGCCTGAACAACACAGTAAGACCCTGTTTCAGAAGGATTGTTTAAAGATAGAGTTCTGTTATCTAATATTTTTATAAAGTTTATCTGGAAAAGCCAATTTGTTTTATTGTGTTTTTGTAGTTTTCTATTTTATAACAAATGTTTTTCTTGAGTTGTGACTGTGGCTAATGTTTTAATCCCATTGAAAGAAATATAAATTATATTTTTCCAAGTAAAATGGCAGCTGTTCAGCTCTTGATATTTCATTAGTCAAAATGATCTCACAAATTTAGTAACATCTATCTTGTCTATTATTTCCTATATTAATTAATATACTATTAAATATCATCTAAACTACTATTTGTCATTTCTTGCTTTTCTAAATATATAAAATTTTAATATCTTATTGCTGAACACAGATATCTCTTTAGAAAATTTCTAATAATTATGAAGCATGTCATCCATTGGACTCATTAAAAAAACCATAAAAATATCTGAAAGTATGAGTGATTTACTACGAATGAGTTAACAACAACTGTTTATTTTGTATCTTTGAACTCTTGTCCAAAGTTTTCTTTCACAGAGGGAACAAAGTAAAATTTATTACAAGATTTATGTTGCATAAAAATGCATTGCATTGCAATACTAATACTCACCAACTCTGTTATCTTGGAAAGTTTTGTAACCTCTCTGGTCCTCATCTTTTCACTTTTACAAAATAATAACATACTACCTAACTTTCAGTGTTGCTATGAGAATTAAAAGATGGGCAAAATATGCCTTAGATAATATTCAGCAAATGATCTATATTTTAAAATATTTTTGAAATAATAAGCTCTAAACCTATGCTACAAAAACTGCCCTATATTTCATAAAACTTTGACATGGTTAACCTTCACAATCTTAAGAATTGATATTTATAGCACAATCCACATTTGAACTAAGAAAAACTTTGTATAAAATTTTTAAAATGCAGTCTAAAATCCCAATAGTGGGATTTATAAGTTACACACATATATTACTTTATATATTTTACTCCATTACTTTATTATTAGATCAAGCCTGTCATTTAAAATTGATTATAAACTGTCTTCAGGAAATATTTGTTTGCCCCTTCCTCCCTAAAACTCCTCTAAAAATAATAATTTTTTATTCTTTTTGTGATATCCTGTTCTTTGAGCAAACACTTATCTTTTTCGTACTCTAGTTTACATTGTCACATCAGTAGGGCTATTTGGTTTATCTTCCATCTTAATAGGACTAATGGACCACTGTTCATACCGTTTTTGTTGGTGTTACTAATAGCTCTGCTTGCCAGTTGTGCTGTTTGAAGTATGCATACCCTCCATCTGCTGTAACATTGTGTACCTATGTACCAGCTGCCCTCATTCCACTAATTGTACACCATTTAACTTTATTCCTCAGAATTTGTTATATATGTTAGAGATACCTGAACTACTCATCAGGAAACTTGTGCTAGATTCAATATTTTGTAGAGATAATTTTTCACATAAAACATTTGTGTTTTTTCTTTGAATTATAGCCCTTATTAAGTGAATCTAAAAAAGTACTTGAAATGATCAGTTTGCAAGAAATTGCAGTGTGTATGTGTGCTTGTGTGTGTGTGCGAGCATATGGTAAAAACATAGTATCCTTTCCCTTTCTTTAGACACAATGCATTAATCACCATTGTAAATTAAGTTCACTGGATTTTGGCAAAATCATGTTTTAGAGTGTATAGATAAAGACTCTGGTTCACAATCTGACTCTTAGTGAATCAGACAGCATTGGGCAAATTATTGCCCTTCTTTGAGTCTCAGTTTCTTACATTATAACTTTTACAATTGGAATTTCCATGATTTTTCATGTGCAGTGCCTTAAATAACAACAAGCATAAGTGAATCAGCATGAAATAAGTTCTTGTACATTATTTGAAATTGTTTACTTTCTATAGAATAAATACATTAAAACTATATGGCAGTACATCCCTCTTGCTCCCTTTAATTCTGGTGTAGATGTTGTATATTATAATGTGGGTATATCAAGCACCTTTTTTCTGCTTATACCTGTGTACTGTCTCTCCTGTCTTCCCAATTGACTTGTTTTTTGGTGCTCATTCTTTTTATCTGTTTTCAGCCTTATAATCACATGTCCTCAGAGTATAATGAATATTGGGAGATAAAACTCTGACCCAAGTAGACAGAATGTAGTGTAATTCTGATCAGTTATATCAAGTTAAGCTACCCCTTACCCTAGTATGAATGAACACCTAGAATAGAGAGCTTTGGCAGGCCTTGGTTTGAATGTTCAATCTATTAATTATTTGAACTAGCTTAGAGCTGCATCATAGTGGTTGATGCTGAGTAACATGCATCCTTCTAACAACCTGTAGTTGGGTGCCAAAGAATCACAGAAACTTGCCTCATACAGAAGGTTTAACAGACCTTAATTTATCACTAGCATAATGTGACTGTCACATTTCTTAAAAGATTTAGAAAATAGGCACAAAAAAGAAGTTTAGGAAACAGAAAGCAAAGCAAGGTACATTTAAATTTCTCTAATTCCACAGCAGAATTCCACTATTCTAATAAATACGACATCTCACCATGCTGTTACTGCATCATTCATGAATAGCAAATGATGAAGTTTGAAAGATTGAGCCTACGGTGTTCCAGGAGAGGGACAATGAAGATTTGACACCTAGTACTTTTGTCATAAAGCTAGCCACTGTCTCTACTAGGACTACACACAATCACCAATGCTCTAGAATGAAGTTATTTGCTATTTTTAAAAAAGTGAAAATAACAAATTATTTGCTATTAAGAAAGTGAAAATGACAGTAAATTAAGCCTTGGGATATCCCAATCCAACTCAAGCACATTTATCCTAAGCAAAGGTTTTTATGAATTTTTTAAAATCATAACAAAGGGGGCTGGGGATTTAGCTCAGCGGCATAAGCGCCTGCCTTGCAAGCAGGCAGTCGTGAGGTCGATCCCTGGTACTGATAAAAAAAAATCATAACAAAGGTGTAAACAACTCAATAGATTCAACATTACAAAGCATAGCTCTGTAGTGGAGTACTTTGCCAGTACCATGGACAGGGATACCAATATATAAACCAGTTTTGTGTCTGCAAAGTGTTGCAGGTTCTCTTCTATAGCTCATGATGGACATTCTTAGTAATATTCAGCTGTAGGTAGCAAAGAAGATTTGAATTAACTGTTGCATAACATTTTGCCTGTTCATAGGTCCTCACCAGAATAAAAATTCATTTGACAGTTATTTACCTAAGAACTGTGACACTGTTATATTTATGAAAAACAATTCACAGCCCACTTAGTCCTTGCTAGATTTTTGACTCTTATATAAGAAACTAAAAATGTCAGAATATGCATAATCCCTGCCTCTCTGTTCCACCAAAAAATGGTCAAATGACTCAACTGTCACAAATGGAATTTCACAGCTTCTTGGAAAGATTTATGCATTTTGTTGAACATTTAAATAGCTTCTTATAAAAAATCCCATTGAAGAAAAAAAGGAGTCTGGTGGAGGGGATCTTCCCTCAAATTGTGTTTTGATATTCTAATGGATAGGAATGCTGATTAGATTTGCTCAAATATTTGGATATATTAAGAGGGGAAAGGTGTTAATTGTCACAAAATTAACTTAGAAATGCAGCAGTCTTGAAACAACTCCTCCATGGAATGCTTACTATGTGAGAAAAGCTTTTAAAGCTGTTTTAGATAATATCGTTGTTATTTGCAACCAACAGTAGGTGACCCATGTTCCTGGTGTCTCTAACTTTCTAGGACCCACAGCACTCTTGGCTTCATTCTTGCAGCTTCTCACACTATGACCTCAGGCAAACGCTGCCTGTTGACTCAAGTGTTTTTCTGAAATCTGACCTACACAAACTCTCACATTCTGCATACCTATAAAATCAGCACCACATGGATGATGCTAAGGTCTGCAGCCATCTCAAGCAATAGCCAGAGTCCCTTATAGCATGGCTGCAGAGTTCTCTGACTGCCAGGATCAATTGAGTGTGGTGAAACAAATCCAAGGACATCAATCTCTCCAAGTAGCCCTTCTTGAGTATGGGGGGCACAAGGGTTCTCTTTTCAACTGACAGTTTCCCAACTTTGTACTTCTCAGCCCACAAAAGTTAGGGTCTTACTGATTATTGATAATCCCTTAAGGAATGTTTATTGTCATTTTGCAAAACTACTTGGCTTCTTTTTCATGCCAGTCTTTTCAACAAGTAAGTTTCCTTAGCTCCAACTTTACAGGCAACATATTTATAGCCAGCAGCAATTTTTTTTTCATATCATTCAACTTTGCTTTTTGTTCCTCCTTCTTAATATATGGATATTATATATGGATAAATTTTATACCTATGCCACAGATTTAACATTTGATTGCTTTGAAAGTTTCTCTGTCAGATTAACCAGCCCATTCCCCTTAATTTCAGACCTCCACAAGTTCTTAGGACATGGGTGAAGGGTAGACAAATTTTCTACCACAGCATAGCATATACGATCTTGAATTCAACTACCTCTGGAATACTTATACTTATGGAGTATAGCCTTGACCATGTGCATTTTTATCAGCATTATGATGTTCTGAGCTCCAACCAGCTTACAGCATTCTAGATTTCTTCTAGTTGATACCTCTTAACCTTTCTAAATACCTCCTAGAAACTAGTTCCAAAAGCTTCTAAACCACACGATCAGATATAGTGATGGCCATGACCCAACTTCTGTTACCTAGATTTGTCTTAGTCACTTTTCCTATCTTATTTACCTGTTTCTTGCCTGTTTCTTATCTTTGAAACACAATACCCAACAATTTGACTCATGGTTACTGTCCATTGTTGACTGGCTCAAAAGCAGAAACAGCTTTTCGGAATGGACTTGGCAGAGAAAAGGTCTTCACTACCTAATGACCAGGAAGTAAAGAAAAAGGAGGTGTCCCAAAAAAAGGATATACCTTTCCAAATCATGTCACCAATCAGCTTCCAAACACTCGAGGCTTTGGGGGCTATTTTAGATCAATAGATATAGGCATGTCCAGAGAAGAAACTGGACAAATACACACCAACTGTGCTCTGCAAATCATTTCCCACATTCTCTGACAATTAGTTTTGGATTACTTGACTGGATTTTGGCCACTAAAATGCAAATAAAACTGATTTACTTCTTTTCAACATTTTCACATAATGTTTTTTGTTATACTTGTCTCTCTATTTCCTATTTTTATGATTGAAATTTCGGGATGCTGAGTAGCAGAAACACCTAATAAAGTTCTCTGGGTCACTGACAGAGCTACACAGAGCACCCTAGAAGTCTGTAATGAGAGTGAAGTATAGACTTTGCTTTATTAAATCACTACATATGTAGTGTTTATAAAATATACCTTATTTTGGTTAATATAATACTGTATAAAATATTTCATTATATAATCATTATATTTAACTAAAACGGATCATTCTCTACCCTATTTCTGGTGTCATGTCTTTTCCAAGATATTTTTGAGTTTCCAAAATCATACCTTTTTTTTGTACCAGGAATCAAACTCAAGACTTTGAACTTGCCTGGAAGGTGCATTGTTCCTGAGCTATATCCCCAGCCCTCATAGATTCATACATTTTTATTTCCCTCTCTCCTTGTCACTCTTAGTTTTATTAAATTTGATTAGACTTAAATTTTGCCATTTGACAATATATTTTCTCTCTTTACTATGTTGATTCAATTATGAAAAAATTGTATTCCTTGATTATTTGATATAATTCACAAGTTTTATAAAATGAGATGATTAAAGGGAAATACATTGCAATGGATTAAACAAATAAATTATAAGCATGAGGCATATATTTTTAAGTTCCCCTGGGCTGGAGGCTGGGGATATGGTTTAGCAGTATTCATCTGCCTGATAGGTGCAAGGTTCTGAATTTTATTCCCAGCACCAAAAAAACAAAAGCAAAATCCTTCTGGCTTACCTCACCTCCTGGATTAACTAGTCACTCACTCATATGGTTTAAATCTAAATCATCTTCAACATTTTCATACATTGAAAAGTGGGCTTTTACAAGGTCCTGAAAAGAGGGACTATCCTCATGTAAGGATCAATCACTTGATAACATGGCTGCATACACTGTTAGAAGGTAGGGCCTTTGGGTAGGTGAGTCACTGGGAAAATCTTGGAAAAATGTATTCTGGCCCCCAGCTCTTATCTTCTCTCTTCCCTCCACCATGTTTTTCCACTGTGACATTTTGCCTTCAGTTGAGGAAATCACAGCCTCGAAATTAAATATCTTCTTTAAATTGCTTGTGCTTGATGGAAAATTGTGTCCAGCAACAGGAAAACTGACTTACTTACATATTCCGACTTATTTAGTCTTTCCCCACTTCTTTCTTTTCTAGTTTCTGCTCTCCTCATTATATTCACTCTGAAAGGATTCTCTTTGCCTGGCCTCTTGGTTCATTTGAAACTACCAATCATCTTCATAATGTAATAACTTTATTAGTATGCATTCATAAAATATTATCAATTTGAAAAAAATCTGTAATACCATCAAAAATAGTATATTTTTCTTCTCACTGTTGTCAACCACATCTTCAAATTATCATTTTTCGCATCAGAAGATCCACTCCATATTTTCTAATGCACATTCTTTAGATATGTTCTAGTATCTAGACCAAAAATTTGTTTAACAGTAAAAAACAGGATCTTTCCCACATGAAAGGTCCACAAATTTCTGCAGATTAAGTGCCCCTTCCTTGGGTATTCACAGAGTTGTCACACTGATATTGTTCCCAACACATCTCACATAACCTCCTTGTGGTTTAATATCACCTAATTGTGCATCTCATGCATATTAAGATCCAATTCTGTCACTGGATTTCTTGTGAAGTGACTGGATTGTGTTCCCCAGTTGCCCAGGAATGAAGCAGAGAAAGCACATCTTGATTAAAGG
This sequence comes from Dolichotis patagonum, assembly GCA_004027295.1. Taxonomy (NCBI): domain Eukaryota; kingdom Metazoa; phylum Chordata; class Mammalia; order Rodentia; family Caviidae; genus Dolichotis; species Dolichotis patagonum. The sequence continues at coordinate 39,817 of PVJX010001568.1, read as the reverse complement.
CAGAGATCATCCCCAATAACATTTTGTATTACACAGAAATTATAAGCTATCTCTGTTGAAGACAACTACAGAAAGAGAAAAATCTCAAATTACAAGAGGCAGACTACAATAAAATTTGATACAAACACAAGGTTTAGAAATATTTTCCTGCATTTGTTAGAATATATTAGATAGGAGTATGTGTAAGAATCCTGAAAGATCCATATTACAGTTGTATATTGAATTCTGTGTAGGTAGGCATAAAGTTACTGTTAATTGCTTGAGGGCTATATAACCCTTTTATTGAGTTTATTCAAAAGAGTGTTTGAGAAATGCATAACCAACTCTGGTGAGCTGAGTAGGTTAAATAAAGCTTAAACAAAGCTTTTTCCATTTCAAGCATCTAAGTTACTCGGCAGTTTTGAGATCTGAGTGGGACCCTAGAGGAAACAGTCAACAATACCAGGCCATAAAATCAGGAAGGCATTGAATGTTTGGATTCAGGGCTAGACACAGGGAAAGTAGAAAAAAATCCCTTTAAAATGCACACTTTCTGCAGCAATGCAAAATCAATTTACAAACATTTTGTTGAGATTGCAGCAGATATTGTGAAATGTTTTAAGCAACCAAAGATTTTTTAAAGTAAGTACATTTAATTGTGCCTATTATATTGATATTTGCATTTTATTCTTAGGTTCTAATTACTTATAAGAATTTTAAATTATTTGTAGTTGTTTACAAATTCAATATCAGATTTCCTTACTCCTTTGAGTATATTTTTTGTTTGTTTTTTTGAGACTGGGTTTCACTCTGTATTTTGGGCTGGGGTTGATCTTACTAGGTAACACAGGTTGGTCTTGAACTCAAGGTGATCCTCCTCCCTCAGCCTCTCAAGTGCTGGGATTACAGGTTGTGCCATCATACCTGACTTGGAGAGTATTCTTAAGCACTGAAATTTGTTTGACCCTCACACTCTGAGAAAGATTTGTTTAATATTTTACCATACCTGAGAATTTCTGTACGGTCTGCTTACCCCCTGGAGGCAAAATAGAATGCAGAAGAAAGTGTTGATTACGGTACTGTTTTATAGCTGGAGTTGTATTGTAAGGGAAAACCAGGATGGTTGGAGATGCATTATATTCCAAATTTCTTCTCATTGAGACAATCCTGTGTTGTATTTGAGGTGTAGATGTGGGCCACTATAAGATCAAATGCTTCTGGTGCTTAGAGCACAGTCTGATGCATCTACCATTGCTAAATTTGAGGTTCCCCTTCCTTATTATTTCCAAGCCACTCTTAATAAAAGACTCTGCTAGGCTATATTCACTGTTATCAGATTTTGTTAAATCTCCTCAAAGGCAGTATACCTTAGAGGAGAAGCACAGAGTGTTCAGCCCTATCCTTGACCATGTGTTCTTGACTCTCACCAACCTCAAACAGTGCATAGAAGATCTGGGAAAGTTTTCACACGATCTTGGTAAGCACACAGAGGTCTTTAGGTAACTTACTTAGGACTATAAAGATGTAATGTTGCTGTTAGGTCAAACACTGACTTCATGTGAGAAATAAGTAACATTAAAGTTGTTATTAGATTTGGAGATGAATGTCATAACTATTTTTTAAATTTAAAAGACAGCAAGGGGAACAATTGGTTTTTACTGGAGCCCAGGAAGTCCATATGCAAATTTCCCACTTGATTTACAGGTATAAAAAGGGTTTATTCTTCTGACCCTTATTACAATGTATCTCTGTTAATTGATGACCTATTAAGAAAATTTCTGACTCTTCTATTTATAGTTATAAACCTAAAAATTGTCAAAGCATTATTTTAGTTCAACTAGGTCAAATATATGAGAGTGAACTCTGATTTAAAATAATTGATTTGTGTGTTTACCCTTGTCCATCTGTCTGTTTAAGGTGCATCAATAACTGGTTAAAGCATCTGAAACTGCTTTATTTAAGAAAAATATTGTTTTGAGCTCAGTAATTTATTCTTTTTGGCTCTGTTATAGAAATCTCCATATAAAGGCTATTTATATGGGGTTTCAGTTTAGCTAAACTTATTTAAAACATTAGCAGGTGAAAACTGGTAGTCTCAAAGATCATACAACACTTAAAAGCTTTATAGTCTGATAACATAAGAGTTATATATGATTGGGTTGCTGTATATGTTCCTGTGTGTCAATTTGCAGAGGTATGTCCTACTTTAATTGGTATACAGACAAATAGGCACTAATGTTACATCAATAGCTTTGTTCAGAAGTCTAACAATGAGTTAACAAGATAAAAAAAGATGTCTTTAAATTTGGTAACATATTTCTATCATTTTGTTAGCTAACTGAGGTACTGTCAAGGTTGATTTTATAAATGCAATGTCTTTTGTTTTTCTAAAATAATTTAAGATAATATGTTTAGCATTATGATAAGCGTTATGATAGCGTTAAGATAATATATTTAAGCATTATGATTTGGTTCTCATGAGTCATCTAAGGCAATTATCAAGATATATTTAATGTGGCTATACATAAAATTTCTATTTCTAAAGCAGTAAAATTTTCTGAACAAATTAAAAATTACAAAATAAAATTTTAGAGCAAAAATTTTAATTCACTAAAATAAGTATCTCATGTTCTCATCATTGGGCTACTTGTTACTAAAAAATGGGCTTTAAGAATCAACAGTATTTGAATATTAACCTTTCAATAATCAGTTCATCATGGGTTAAATATACAACTACATCTTAGTTTATGGTATAACATATATTTGGGCACAGATCTTTGCACATGTAGAAATAAGCTATTCTATGAATCTAAGCTTTAAAGTTAAATTTACACAGTAAACATAAATTTATTACATATAAAGTAATTAATAGCTGTTTTCTTTATATATATAGCTGTTTTGACCTTACTATAAAATGATCAAAAATTGACATCTCTATAAATCTGGTCTTTTAAATTTGATTTACATCTAAGAGCTTTGATTAAATATTTTTGTTATTTAATAAATGATATACACTTCTACGTGGATAAAAACTATATTTTCAGTTTTAACAGTTTCCTAAAGGTCTAAGTGCTGTAAAGATGTTCCTAATTCTTGTCAATATAGTTATGGCTTATAAAACCCACTAAGAGAGTCTAAAATTTATTTTAAGAGTAGAAATTAAATACATGTAATGATTTCTACATAGCTGCTATAGCAATCATTGATAACCTTAGGGTGTGTTTGTGTTTTATTTGTGTTTTCCAAGTGTGTAGGCCTCCAAGGAAAAACCTCTTAGAATACTGATGGCCATATACATATTGATGACCTCCAGGCTGAAGTTGCTTATGATGACACACTTCTCAGGTTCATGCATCTGACTTTCTCTTAGTTCATTTATGCTACCTGTGATGAAATGTGCATGCCAATCCAATATCAGGCAGTCCACCAGATTATGCAGATACTTTTTCAAGGCTTGTGCATTGTTATTCTTATGTGTATGTGATATATGTGTTACAACACTTAGCTATACTTAAATACCATGCAGTCAAAGTGACATTACTCTAAGAATTAAGAGGTAGATATTAATAATCCATAAAATGTAACTATACACAAATATATTCTTCCTTCATGGCAGTTTATTAAAAAAAAGTATAGATAAATGTATGTTTTTGTAATTTAATATCTTATAATTAGATAAAGATAACTGACTATAAAGCTTAGCCTATAATAAGCTGAAATTAAAATATGTTTCAGAGATAATAACAAAACCTAATGGTTCAAATATATAATAATATCATAATGCAACACTCTGACATCAAAAGGATGAAAAGAGCAGGATATTAAAGTTTAAACAGCCACTGTCATGTTTGTTATAGAGAGATTACAGTAAAATAATGAGTATATGGAGAAAATTGTAAGTATAGAAATACATCTCTGATGTGAGAAGATTTTGTATAAGGTTTTTGCCCATCCAGAAAGAGACAGCTAGTGGCAAAACTAGAAGAATCAATTATGTAGAGAAAAAGTTTGTGAAGGATACAGTTTATTTTTAAAATGTATGTTTTGTGACTTCAAGCATTTGGTTTGGTTGCTCCCAGGCTATTTCTTCTAAAATCTCCTTGTTTTTCCAAGAAGAAAACCAGACTGTGGCCTCAAATCTTAGATCAACACTCACTTCTACCCAGGTCTCAATTATTTTTGGTCTAACTGTTGCTTTTGGATAAAGACTATAACTCTCATTTTTGAGATTGATATTAGATAGGAGCCTTCTTTCATAAATAGCAGGGACACCTACACTAGTGACGGAAAACACTAGATTGACCTTCCAAAGAAAGTTTGTGACTACTACAACACAACATGACTTCCATCCAAGATCCCTTACATTAGTCCTCTAGAGAAGACCCCTGAATGTGTTTCCCCTACACCAACACTTCTCAGTTTGAAGCAGGTAGGTTGAAATTTTGCCCAATCTCATTTAACTTCACATAGGGATAGTCTTCCAAGGAGGGAATATTATAGTCAGGTACATTGGATAGAAATTAACATACAGCTAGATAGGGACAGGGGTCTCAAAGAAGTCAGCAGAAAAAGTAAAGACATCAGAATTGTAATTGAAAGGGTTGGGGATTTAGCTCAGTGGCATAAGTGCCTACCTGGTAAACATGAAGTTGGAAGTTTGATTCCCAGTACTACCAAAAAAAGAGATAGAGTTGTAATTGAAAGTACATCTGAAGAAGCTCAGACCTCAAGATAAAGATGCAATGGCCAAATCTACATGGCTCCCTAAGGAATAAACAGGGAAAATGAAATTATATTCTGTAATTAGAATCACCTAGTCCAGTAAAGTCCAGATAGACAGCAGTCATCCGGGTGAGTGACTAGAACATCCAGAACCTTTCCTTCCCCCAAATAACTTTTTTTCCATATACTCTTGCTGTCTGACTCACTTGCCTATTGGATCAATGTTAGCTAAGTGGCTACACTTATGATATTGGTTGATTATCATATGACCCAGGTTGTATTTATCTTGTGATTTTGTATTTACCTCGTGATTTTACTCTAAAAGATTCCTAGAGAAATGACATCAGTGGCAACCCACTTTGAGGATCCTCCTGTCTGTAAGGAGCTATCTCTCAATAACCTTTTCCTACTTTTACCTGCCTTTGTTCTTTGGAATTCATTCTTTGATTTCAAGGGATACAAACTCAGCATATCTGACATCTAGCAGGCCTGCAGTTATATTTCTCCTATATTAATATCACTTTGTGAAGTCAATTTTTTTAATTTATCTACATTGAACCAAAATTTGCTTCTAATTTTTAGACACAATATTGTATACATGTTATTTAAATCGCATCTTTTTAGTTTTAATAGTACATTTTCTAGTCTCTACCAACACAAATAGATAACATATATGTAATGACAAATCTACTAAGCACATGGATATCAAGATATTATCTTAAAAAATATTTTGGTAAATTTTCTTATGATTATCATTTTTCCATCTTGATATTTTTCTTCTCACTTCACATTTCAGTGCACTTACAAGTACAGACTAGTTCTGTATTAATATGTAAAGTGAATCCAGAATAATGATCTAGTTTTAAAAATGAGTAAAAATGACAAAAACTGTAATCTCTACCAAAAAGGAAGGGAATTATAATACGGAGAGAAGAGAAGAGATTTTAAAAAATTAAAATGTTTTTTATATATATGTACCAACTCCACATGAGGAATATAATAATCTAATGCAAATATGTAACAATAAAAATGAAAACTTTGAAAAGGAAAATATATTAAAATCTATTAAAAATCTATTAAAATGCATATGTGCAGGTATATATTTTATATTCACTTTAAAAATTTTATTAACTCTATACTAATTTTAACAAATCAAATTTCTAAAAGTTTGACTCTGCAAATTTTCTCTTAGAAATTTCTAGTTTTAATTTTCATGTTTAGTTCTGCCATCATTTTTTAATTCTTTTCAATTATTTTTGTGTATATTTGTATATGAACTCCTTGTGAAGCAAGGGCTTAAATTTTTAGATTTGTATTTGTTTTCTTCATTCTTTTAATTTTCTTAGCTTCAATTTCATTAATGCATTCTAACCACTCAAATTCTATTTTGAGTCCCTCCTGAATTTTTTTTTTTAATTTTAATTATTCTGGCCCTGAATCAAGGCCATCAGATTGCTTTAGCTGCTAGTCTCAAATAGGAGCCTAAAGAGAATTCTTTCTGTGGTCTGTTGGCCATTTCAGAACTTTGGAAATGTAGTGGTCAATTCATCAGAAAGAAATAGCAGCTGTGAGTGTGGCAGGCTTCTGCAGCCCGCAAGAGAGACCCTGGAGATCGGGACCTGCACCATGCAGCAACCTGGGGTGCCGGGTGAACAAGGAACTCCTGCCCTCTCTGGTGAGCGACTGTGAATGTGGCAGGCTTCAGCGGCCCACAAGAGAGAGGCCCTGGTGTCTCTGGACCTGCACCATGAGTCAACCTGGGGTGCCAGGAGAACAAGGAACTCATCCTCTCTAGTGAGCTGCTGTGAGTCTGCTGGTTCACGGGCTGAGAATCAAACATCTCATATCATCCTGTCTCCCATCCCATGTGCTGCCCCCCACCTTAGTAAGTGGAGCCAGTAAACTGGGTATCTTGTGAAAGATTGGCTATGTTGTTTTGTATGAACTCTCCATATACAAAGATATGGACAACCATTTGGAAGAAAACAAGAGATAATATGATAGATAGTAAAGATCTCTGGTTGTCTAGCTTTGAGATTTATGCTTTCTTATGTCCCATTTTGTTCTGTTTTGTTGTGTTAAATTTTATCCCCTTTAAAATAAAGAAAAAATGAAAAAAAAATAAAATGAAATTTTAATTATTGTTCCTTTCAGTCCCAGAATATCTCTTTGGTTCCTCTTTATATCTCTTTATTGATAATCTAATTTTATTCATACACTATTTTCCTAATTTTCTTTATTTCCTTATGTGTGTCCCTTTTATTCTTCACATATACCTATGGCAATACCTTAAAGCTTTTGCCTAGGCCATTTGTTCTCTGAACTTCTACAAGAATGATTTTTGTCAATTTACTTTGTTTATTAGAATAACCATCCTTTATGGTTTTATGCATGCTTTGTCGTTTTTTTTTTTTTTTTACTTTTTGAAACTGGACATGCTTCCTTTGCCATTATTTCAGTGATTGATGACCTTCCCAAACTATTCCTGAAGGTACTAAATTCCTTGCCAAGCACAGTGCTAATACCTCTGCTTCCTAACTAGTTGTGTGCAGCTAGTGTTTTGACAGAGAAGTCCTTGAATGTTAGGAGCAAATGAATAGAAAACAAACAAAAAGTGTTTGCATACTGGATTCCTGCTGGGAACTCTTCAATATTTAACTAGGCTTGAACTGGGCTTAAAGATCAGCCCAATGTGAAAGCTTAAAATCTTCCTAGGTATTTTTGCTCAGCATGAATCTTTTCCTGAACTTGTGTGTGTGGTTTTCAAATTTACATATATATATATATATATATATATATATATATATATATATATATATATATGAGAGAGAGAGGTATTCTAATTTCTGGAAATCAAATAAACCATTTCAAACCTAGGCTCTCAAGGCTTTATATTATTTTTGTGACTGTCACTTTTTGCCTTAGGCATCTGAGAATTATTAAATCAGGCTAACAATACTGCGTGAGCAATGCTCAATACTTTTGTTAAGAAGAGAGATGAGTACCTTGTAGAGCCTCCATACAGGTTAAAGCAAATGTATACAGTATTTTGCTAATAGGTCTGCTTTGTAACCTCCAGAATCAGTGGGTTCCTTAATAGAAATGCAGACAGCCATCTCCTCAGAACCAAGACTTCCATTCAGAGGTGACACTGGTAGGACAAGGGAACATAATAATGCTTCAAATCATTCCTATCATTCTGAATTTGACTTTTTCTTTATTCAGCATTTACATGGTTGCTAGATGCTTTTGACTGTTTTCCCAATTTCTGACAAATTTGATTCTGACAGCTTTCTACTTGCTTTTCATGTTTCTGTGTAGGAATGAGAGTTTGGAGCTCCCTACTCTGCCATTTTGCTGTCACTTCCTTTATGCCACCCTTGAAGGAAATCTTTAAATTGCTGTGTTAAGAACGATTGTGAGGCCAGGTTAAGTCAAGTGGGAAAAAAATGTCAAGATTGATTAGTTATATCCTTTGTAGTTATACAAAAAGAAGTTTCCAAATTTGGACAAACCTAAGTAAATGCTATGTGACTTTCAGCACTACAATCCAGAACAAGGCCATAGCTGTTAAGCCATGACTCCAGTTCTGACTAGAAGTGTCCTACAATGTACCTCTGCATACATTGCTTTTTGCCAGAGGGGACACAGTAAATCTGCACCTCCAATTAGAGTGCTTCTCAACAGTGCGGCATGGTGAGTCAAGAGGAAAACTTAACATCATATATTCTACCTTAAATCTTAAATTTTTTCTCCACTGTAAATTTGAACAAATAATTAGACCACTGAATCAAATAATCTTTTATCTAAACTGCTCATTAAAATTCATTTTCAAAATCTTGGGTGCTCTTATAATTTTGGTTTTGTTTCATTTTCAAAATCTTTCAATGGTTTGTTGAAAACAAACATTTCTGTGTGCATGGTTTTATTTACCAATATTAGTTATTGCTATAGTAACACTACCTGAAGCCCTAGGTTACTTAGACCATATATTGACAGGAGATAGTGAGGTTTTTGATAACTAGTATAATAATGATCATGTATCATGAATTTCTCTGGATAATATCAGTCCATATCCATCATTCCAACATAAAAATAATGTCCTCTTGCAAATTTAAAGTATTCTAATTTGAATAAGTAGATGCTGCTATACCTGTGGTTCTACAGACATCATACCATCTTATACTGATCTCCTAGAAAGGCAATGATTTTTGGCACCTGGCTTGAGCTCCATAAGACTGTAGTAAAGAACTTACCCCACTCTTTTGTAGAATAATTCTGCAGGTTCACTGATTCTCGTCATGGAAAAGGAATTGTCAGGACCAATCAGTAAGAGACACAAGAAGGGTTTATTAAGCAGAGTGTTTAGTATCCACTCAAGAATGGAGTGCCAGTGTTCAGAGAAGTGAAGTTCATTATGAACCACAGCTGAATATGTTTATGAAGTCTTGGGAGTGTCTTCAAGATGAGTGATCTAGATGTATAGTCCTACTGGCTGTCAGATAATCTGGAAGGCTATGTCAGAATGCAAGCCTTTTGCATATATTTGAGATATGCTGCCAACTAAAATTGCTACAGTAAAACCTTGCACTGCAAGTAACTTGTTCTGCAAGTACTCCACAAGACAAGGAAACATCTCTAGTTTCTAATTCCTAATGAATTTTAACTTGATAACTGAGAGATGTCTCACATTAGGAACAGTATGTAACACTGCATGTCACATAGTCACAACTGAGCCAATTGTTATTCTCTCTCTTGCTTCAGAATTGTGGATGATCATCTCATAACAGTAAGAGTTTATAGAGAGGATCTCATCAGCAAAGAAAAAAGGAGAAACATTGGAGGAACCCTTCATCTTAAATGAGATTAGGGAGATATGTAAAATGTAGAAGGCAGTGGAAATTCTTGTAGAAAAGCACTACCCAAAAAGGCTATCCCAATGCAAATCACAAATCTGTTTAATAACAATGAAATGTCATATTTGCGTGAAATCCTTAAAAAAGGCAAAAGTAAGTGCCACTGAATAGTTCCTGGTTAAAGTTTCAGTTTTAAAAAAGATCCTGTTGAGTCAATGGACAGCACTGATTCTGTTAGTGATAGTGAAAGTCATCCTACACAATAATCTCCTTATGCCTTATCTCCTTCAGACAAGCCACAGAAGTTTTCAAAAGTAAATGTAGTTTTCAAAAGTAAAGTTAATATATTTTTATTTGTATTTTCTTTATTATTTTGTACCATAGTGTAATATTGTGATCATTTTATATGGATATTTTTATATAGAACAAGTCATCTGAATTTTATTGTTCTTATGGAGAAATTCACCTGATATAAAAGTGTTTTGGATTAAAGCACATTTCCAGAACAAATTTTGTTCACCAACCAAGGTTTCATTGTACTTCTCTAAGGATGGAGAGAGTGCAGCTTATAGGTGAAAGGACAGGTTCAGAGCCCAATTTACAAGCTTATTATGTCTTCAAAAGCTTTTAAAAATTTTTTGAGTGAATTTTCTGGGAAAGAATAAAGTTTGAACAATGTTTGTTTCTTGAAGCTATAGTTTTATTTTTTGTTTTTGCTTTTTGTTGTTGTTTTAAGTACAGTTTTAAAAATCTCAACTTCTAAATAATAATTTTTAAAAAAACTCAGTCAGCTTCCTTGTCTCCTTTGTACCTTGTTTTTATTTCTTCTATTCTACCTCCTCCCCACCTCCCAGGCTATTTCTTTAATCTTGGAGAATAAAGAAGGTCCAACAATCCTTCCTTTTTGTAACTGCTTCAGGTTGATGGTGGCAGGAGGCTACCTGCCCTGCAATGGATCAAATCTCTCACCCTGCCTGATTTAAAAGAGACAAAGGGACATGACTTGTGTTGTTTGATGAACAATCATCTTTTGATAACCTGGAAAAGAGGACAGAGATATTAGCAAGACAGAGGTTTTAATTTTATTTTACAAACTTGCTAAACAAGATAGGGTCAGATATTAACAAAATATTGATGAAGAGTGTTTTCAAAAGACAATGAAATCAGTAACATTGGTATGTCTTTTATCTTTAATATTAACTGTTATTTATTGAGATGTTTATCCAAACACAGCAAGTGGAGTTTAAGAGCACACACACCATTCTCCATTTTGTCAATTAAAAAATTTATGTCCTCTTATTTTAATTATAATGAACAAGTAGCTAAATTTTTATCTGAAAGGCACTTAAAACTACACTCAACACAGTGGGACGATATTGAGAAGCTGATAAAAATATTTTTTGAGCTGCCACAGGCCGGCCCCTTGGCCAACACACCTGGGTCCCCTCAAACTGTCACCACAGGTCTACCCCTAAGCCCAGACCACCTGGGATGCTCCCTGCATGACTGAGCTGCCTTGGACTGCTCCCACGGGCCTGCCCCTCAGCCAGCACACCTGGGTTCCCTCAGACTGTAGCTGCAGGCCACCCCTCTACCCAGTACAACTGAGTTACCCCCAGCATGACTGAGCTGCCTTGGACTGCCTCCATGGGCCCACCCCTCAACCCTGCAGGCCTGGGACACCCCTGACCACTGCCACGCCCCCCCCCACTTGGGGAACCCATCTGCTTCCTGGACCTAGTACTGTGGTTGATCTTTGGATCCAACTCCTTCTCCCAGAACCTTGGACTACAGTGGACTACCATGTTGGTTGGATGGGAGACTCAGGAACACGTCACCCAAACAGAGATGTCAGTAGGCTCCAGTCATTCTGGTGAGTTTGCCCCTAAAATGGAGGTCTGCAATGGGTAAATAGGAGCAAAAGTGAAACTCAGTTCCAACTGTAAGAACTTGGCAAACCTGGTAAGAGAGTGAGTAATCCTCTCCTCCATACAGAGAACATCAGACACATTGTGAAGAGTGCCAATAAGGCCTCACCCAACTTGGAGAAAATTAAAAGGGCTTATGAGTCCCCAACTGACACAGTAGGGCCTCAGCTGACACAAGCACTATAGACAGGGAGATCTGGTGACCTGCAACAACCTGAAGACATAGCAACAGCAGGAACTAAGAGTTCCCCTACATCAACACTTTTAAGTTACTTAGCCCAGAAAGAATATAGGACTCACCCAATTGGCCCTGTAGGAGGAATTCAGGTGACTGGCTCTCCTCTTCATTGTGGTACCCACAGTCACACTCTTGACAGTTGAGACTGTTGGGATTGAAAGACCAAATATTTACCCAAAAGGTGAAAATTACTAAATGAAAAGGCAAAATGCAATCTCAAACATCTAGTCCATCAGGAGCAAGTACAAGTGACACTGAAAAAGAAGACTTTAAAAGTCACATCCCAAAAATCTCTGAAAATATAGCAAATGAAGTAAAGAAACAAACCCATGAGGCTATAGAAGAAATCAAATTAGAAATAATGTCTTACCTAACGATAGAAATAACAACCCTGCTAAATGATTTGCTCAACATTGCTAGAGACAAAATAGATTAAAAAAAATACAGGAGCATGGGAAATTGATTGAAACTTTCAATGAACAATGCAGAAAACAAGCAGAATCCATGAAACAAATTCAAAGAGATATCCAAGAAACAAAAAATTCTGTTGAAAGCTGGCAAAACCGTTTAAATGAAGCTAAGGATAGAATTTCAGACCTAGAGGACAGGATCACAGATAATGATTATGAAAGGCTAGAACTTATAAAAACAACAAAGCAGCATGAAATGACAATCCAGCAGCTTCAAGATGATGCAAAGCAAAGCAATATAGGACTAACAGGCATCAGTGAAGATGTAGGAGACAGTGAAAATGACATAACTAAACTATTTGCAGAAGTAAACTTTCCCAAACATGGGGAAAAAATCTGATATACAAATAACTAAGGCAGAGGAGAACCAGAGAAAGGCCCCAGAGATCCAGCCACAGCCATGGCAGAACCTGGGAACCTGCACAAAGAAGCAATTTGCCCGTCCTCTTGGTAAGTGCCTCCTTGGGGCGTGAGCCAGGAGTAGAACCAGAGAAAAGCCCCAGAGATCCAGCCATGGCCATGGTGGAACCTGGGAGCCTGCACAAAGAAGCAATTCACCCGCCCTCTTGGTAAGCGCCTTCCTCTGGCGTGAGCCAGAAGGAGACCCAGTAGTGTCTCTTGAACCTACTGGTGCATGGGCTTGGTATCAAACATCCCAACCCCCTCCAAACATCCTCCCCCTGTAAGCAACTAGGGACAGAGGTCTGAGCATCTCTTGGCAGCATGACTGTATGCAACATAGCAGGAATAGGGGGTCTCCTCTACTTCTCTTTGAAAGCAAGTGTTGTTTTCAATTTTGTTTCATTATGATTACTTGTTTTGCTCTATTCAATATTCTCTTCTGATTGATTTTATAATGTTCTGTCTTTGGTTTGATTTTGCTGTACTTAATTGACTAGACAACTATTGTGAAGATAATGAGATATAGTATGGTATCTATTACTGTTATCCCAGTAACCTGCTGTGAAGTTCTGTATCAAATTCACTGTACTGTCTCAATTGGCTTTGCTCTGTCTTGTTCTGTTGTATTTCTACTACCTTCAAAAAACAAAAAGAATTATATAAGGTTATTAAAAAGGAAATAACAACAAAACAGATCAGTAAGGTGCTGAGCAAGCTGAAACATGATATAACTAAACAGATAATGGACTTAAAAAGCAAAAGGAGGAAAAGAAAGTGCTCTAAAGGATATAACTGCATGTATGTTTTAAGGGTGTAGGATTGATAACCCATATTACCAACTTTTTGTTGGATCATTGAACAGAACTCTTTGCAGCTTCACTGTTTGAATGTCCACTTTGTATGCCTTAATTTTGTAACATGAAGCACTATTTCTAAGAGGACAATATGTAATTTATCAACTAGCGATTTATTACTTTTTTAATTTCTGTGTTATTTATACCCTTTTTCTGTTTTTTTCTCTTTAAATAAAATTTAATAATTTCTGTGAAAAAAACTAATAAGTAAGGCATACAGAATGTCAAACAGTCACAACCAACATAAATCAACCCCCAGACATATAATAATTAAGATCCCAGACATACAGCCTAAAAACAAAATACTAAAAGCTGTTAGAGAAAAGGCAAAACTCACCTATCAAGGGAAGCCCATTAGAATCCTGGCAGACTTTTCAGAACAAACCCTCAAGTTAATATGAGCTTAGAGTGATGTATTTCAAGCCTTAAAAAAAAACAACTTTCAACCCAGACTGATGTATCCTGCAAAACTGTCTTAAATTTAATGGAGAAACAAGATACTTCCATGACAAAGAACAATTGAAGAAATTCATGTCCACCAAACCAACCTTAGAAAGAGTGCTGAATGGTATCCTAGATAGAGATAAAAATGACCACAATCTCCAGAACAACAACAGAAAGAATCACCTGGCTGGACAAGAAATTAAACAAAGGCGAAAAGCAGGAAACCAACAATGGGAACACAACATGGCAAAGTCAAGCCAGTACATATCAGTGATATCCATAAAGGTAAATGGACTCAAATTAACTATCAAAAGAAACAGGTTGACAGAATGGATCAAGAAACAGGATCCCACAATATGCTGTATACAAGAAACATATCTGACTCAAAAAGAAACTCATAGATTAAAAGTCAAAGGATAGAAAACAGTATTCCATGCAACAGGAACACAGAAAAAAGCAAGGGTAGCTATGCTGTGTGCAGACAAAGTGAACATCAAACCTAAAAGGATTAAAAGAAATAAAGAAGGCCACTACATGCTTGCAAGAGGAAAACCGCAAGAGGAATAATTAACAATTATAAATATATATGCACTAAATACAGGAGCACCCAGGTACATAAGACAAATGCTAATGGACATGAAAAACCAAATACACAAGAACATAACTGTAATGGGTGACCTTAACACCCCACTGTCACAAAGAGATAGATCAACTAGGCAAATAGTCAGCAAAGAAATAACAGAACTGAATCATACCTGTGAGCAAATGGACTTAGTGCACGTTTACAGAGTTTTCCATCCAATCACATCAGAATATACATTCTTCTCAGCCACACATAGGACATTCTCCAAAATAGACCATCTATTAGCCCATAAAGCATTCTTAACTAAATGCAAAGGAGGCAAAATTATCCCATGCATAATATCTGATTATAGCACACTAAAATTGTAAATCAATGGCAAAAAACTTAAAAACCTGCATAAATACATGGAAATTAAATAACAACCTTCGAATAACCAGTGGGTTACAGACAAAACTAAAGAAGAAATAAAACAACACGTACAATACAATGAAAATGCAGATACAACATACTGTAACCTATGGGATGCAATGAAAGCAGTCCTAAGAGGGAACTATGTAGCAATAAATAGTCACATCAAGAAATGGAATGAATACAAATAAATGCTAGACAGAGATAAAAACTTAATGCTCTGGCCCTGAAGCAAGGCCAGCAGATCGCTGTAGCTGCTGGTTTCAAACAGGAGCCTAAAGAGAATTCTTTCTGTGGCCTGTTGGCCATTTCAGAACTTTGGAAATGGAATGGTCAATTCATTAGAAAGAAATAGCAAGTGAGTATGGCGGACTTTAGGGGGCCTGCAGGGGAGACCCCCTGGCACCTGGCGACCTGCACCATGCAGTTGACTCGGGGTGCCAGGAAAACAAGGAGCTCAGCTCCTTCCCACTCTGGGAGGTGGCTGTGAGGGTGGCAGACTTTCGGCAGACCCTGGCACGTCGGAACCTGCACTGTGTGGTTGACTCGGGGCACTGGGAGAACAAGGAATTCCCTACTCTCTGGGGGCGGCTGAGAGTGTGGCACACTTTGGGCAGCCTACAGGAGAGAAACCCTGGCGCACTGGACCTGGATAGTGAGGTTGACTCAGGGTGCCGAGAGAACAAGGAACTCCTCCTCTCTCGGGGGGGAGGGGGAGGTGGCTGAGAGTGTGGCAGACTTTCAGAAGCCCAAAGAGAGAAACCTTGGCACGTTGGGACTTGCACAGTGCGGTTGACTTGGGGTGCTAGGAGAACAAGGAACTCTTCCCATCTCTGGGGGATGACTGTGATCCTGCCTGCATGTGGGCTGAGAATCAGACATCTCATGTGTCCTGTCCCCCATCCCATGTCCCCCCTCCCCCTCCCCCCTGCCTAGCAAGTGGGAGCCAGTGAACTACACATCTTGTGAAAGGATTGGCTGTTATTTAGTATGAGGTCTCCATATGCAAAGATAAGGACAACCATTTGGAAGAAAACAAGAGACAATATGACAGATAGTGAAGATCTCTGGTTATCTAGCTTTTCAATTTATGCTTTCTTATGTTCCATTCTGTTCTGTTTTCTTGTGTTTTACTCCCTTTTAAAATAAACTAAAACTTAAAAAAAAAACTTAATGCTACATCTCAAGCTTCTAGAAAAAGAAGAGCAAGTCAAACCCAAAGCTCATAGAAGAGAGGAAATTGTAAAGGTTAGAGAAGAAATCAATGCAATTGAAATTAAAAAACAATACCAAGAATTAATGAATCAAAAGGCTGGTTTTTTGTGAGAATAAACAAAACTGATGAACCTCTGGTTAACCTTATCAAGAAAAACAAAGAAAAAATTCAAATTCACACAATAAGGACTGAAAAGAAATAAATTACTATAGAGCCCATGGAAATTCAAAAGATCATGAACACCTACTTTGAAAATCTCTACTCACATAGGGTGGAAAACACAGAGGAAATGGACAGATTTCCAGGAACATATGAGCTACCAAAGCTCAATCAAGAAGATATAGCAATTTTGAATAACCCAATATCAGGTACTGAAATTGAAAATGTGTTTGAAAACTTACCAACAAAGAAAAGCCCAGCTCCTGATGGATTAATAGCTGAATTCTAAAAAAACTTAAAGATTTAATGCCAATACTCCTTAAACTTTTCAATGAAATTGAAAGAAAGCAGTCCTCCTAACCCATTCTTGGAGGCAAGTATCACTCTTATACCAAAACCAGAGAAAGACCCAACCAAAAAGAACTATAGGTCAATCTCATAATGAACATTGATGCAAAGATTCTCAATAAAATATTGGCAAATAGAATGCATCAAATCATTAAGAAGATTATACACTATGACCTAGTGAGATTCATTCCAGGAATGTAGGGATGGTTCAACATATGCAAATCAATTAATGTAATACACCACATCAACAGAGCCAAAAATAAAAATCACACGATCATCTCCATAGACACAAAAAGTGCTTTCAATAAAGTCCAACACTTTCATGATAAAAACCCTACAGAAACTTGGAATAGATGGTATGTATCTCAATCTCATAGGCCATCTCTGACAAACCAACAGCCGACATTATACTAAATGGACAAAAACTGAAACCTTTCACTCTAAAATCAAGAACAAGACAAGGATGTCCACTATCACCACTCCTATTCAATATAGTTCTGGAAATATTAGCCAGAGCAATAGACAAGAGGGAAAAATAAAAGGAATAAAAATAGGAAAGGAAGAAGTTAAATTATTATTTGCAAATGACATGATACTCCACATAAAAGACCCCAATTACTCCATTAAAAGACTACTAGAAGTAATAAACAAATTCAGCAGCATAGCTGGATACAAAGTCAACACTCAAAAATCAATAGCATTCTTGTACACAAACAAAAAACTCCATGAGAAAGAAATTATGAAAATATCACCTTTCACAATAGAGTCTAAGAAAAAATGAAATACCTAGGAATCAACATAACCAAGAATGTAGAAGACCTATATGCTGAAAATTATACTACTCTAATAAAAGACATTAAAGAGAATATTAAAAAATGGAAGGATATTCCTCCCTCTTGGTTAGGAAGAAACAACATTGTGAAAATGGCCATACCCCCAAACTGTTATACAGATTCAATGTAATCCTAATCAAAATATATTAATATACCTTACAGATTTATAGAAAATATTCCTAAAATACATTTGGAAACACAAGAAAGCTAGAATAGAAAAGGTGATTCTGGGCAACAAAGGCAAGACAGGAGACATCTCAATTCCTGACTTGAAACTATACTACAAAGCCACAGTAATAAAATGAGCATGGTACTGGCAAAGAAATAGACCTGAGGATCAATGAAACAGATTAGAAGATGAAAACACAACTACAAAGACACTCAGACACCTGATATTTGACAAAGGGGCTGAACATGTTTGCTGGGTAAAAGATAACCTCTTTAATAAATGGTGTTGGAAAAATTCACTTTCCACATACCAAAGAGCAAAAATAGACCCATACGTATCACCATACACTAAACTAAAGTCTAGATGGATCAAGGATCTAAATATTGAAAGAGGAACACTAAATCTACTGGAGGATAAGGTAGGTAAAAATCTTGGAGACATAGGGGTAAGGAGAGAATTCATGAATAAAACACAAACCACATGGGAAACACTTCAAATAATCAACAAGTGGAATCTCATTTTACTAAAATGTTTTTGCACTTCAAATGTAATCACCAACAAAGTGAAAAGAAAACCCACAAAATGGGAAAGCATTTAGCCAACAATCCCTCAGACAAAGTACTTATATCCAGAACATAAAAAGAACTGAAAAACATCAAGCCCCCAAATTCAAAATCCCTCTCCAAAAATGGGCAACTGAGATGAACACACAGTTCTCAGATGAAGTTAGACAAATGGCAAATAAATACATGAAGAAATGTTCACCATCACTGGTCATTCAAGATATATGAATTAAAACAGCATTAAGATTTCATCTCACCCTGGAAAGAATGGCTGCCATCAAAAAAACAACTGATAACAAATTGGCCAAGATGAGGGGAAAAAGAACACTTCTCCACAGTTGGTGGGAGTGCAGACTGGTGCAACCAGTGTGGAAATCAGTAAGAAGATTCCTCAAAAAACTAGGATTGGAAGTTCCATTCCATCCAGCTGTTCCCCTCCTGGGTATTTTCCCAGAAAAATTGTAAATGTCAAGTCACAGCCGTATGACATGACCCATGTTCATAGCAGCACAGTCTGTGATAGTTCAATCTTGGAAACAACCAAAATGCCCATCAACTGCAGAGTGGCTGAAAAAGATGTGGTATTTTTATACAATGGAATACTATTCAGCTATAAAAAGGAAGACCTTGAGGCCTTTATAGGTAAATGGAGGCAACTTGAGAATATCATCATTAGTGAAAAAACAAGACTCACATTAGTAAATATCACATTTTCTCTCTAGTGTAAAAAATGATAAGAACTGACAGAATAATGGGCTCCAAAAAGTATAATAGATATTGTAAAATTGAAAAGGAAAGAAAGTGCTCTAAAGGATATAATGGTATCCACAGTGTGTAAGATAGATGACCATACTACTAAATTTCTGTTAGATCATTGAACATAAGAGTTTGCACTGTCAATGTTTGAATGTCTAGCCACTCTTTATGCTTTGATTTTGTAACTTTAACAACTATTGCTAAGATTAATATGTAATGTGTCAACTAGCAATTTTATGATGTTAATTTTTTAAAATTCTGTATTCTACTTTTTTCTATTTTGTTTTTTAAATTTTCTTTTCTTTCTTTCTTTAAATAAAATTTTAAAAATAAATACATTTTAAAATATTTTTGGAATAGTGAGACTGGTAAACAAAACGGGTTGTGGCTCTAAATTACAGGTGCAGCTGGCATTTACTGGTATGCTACCTGTAGCTCCTTTTATATCCAGCCTACATTTTTATTTAATACTATTTTTAGTTATACTGCCCTGCTGAGTATTTAAGTTAAAGTTTTTCTCATGGGTCTTATCCCAACAGATGTTAATAAATTATATATCATTTCTATATATATTGGCTCTATTTAAAAGAAGTTTTATTATTTCTAAAGCCATAAGATCATCATAGAATAATAAAGTGCTCTTGATTAAATTTACAAAAACTAGGTTTTTTTTTATTTGACTAAGATGATTTCTTATATTTTCCATTGCTAGACTTTTGGTTACTTAAGAAACTGAATTTTAAGAGGTAAAGATTTAAATGTTGATTTATAAAATGTTTTTAACAATTAAGTTTTGATTGTTTAAATGAACAACTATTATTGTAGTGTGTAATATACCCTCTCTGTATAGCTCACTAGAGATAAATGTCTATCTGAAGATAGATTATACTACAAAACTAAACTTTAAAGCTAAATTTCCTATATATAACTAATAAGTGTTCTTTTCTATAATATATTTTATATCTAGCTCTTGCACATATAAAATAATCAAAAATTTTGGCATCTCTATAAATTTGATCCTGCCATTTAAACATTGATTCACATCTCTTTGATTTGATCAAAAAAATATTTTGTTACTATAAAAATGAGACACTTATATATTGAGTGATGTCTATTTGTGGTTAGTACCTGTTTCCTAAACTTGAAAGAGATCTAAATACAATTTTTTCTAAACTTGTAAGAGGTCTAAAGAATTTTTTGTCTTATGAGTACAATATAAACCTGTTAAAGGATTCTTAATTTTGTAGTAAGAGAAAAAAGTATACTTGAAAAATTTCTATATCAATTTGATGCTAATTATTGTTAACTTCATGGTGTACTGAGCACATTTGTTTCAGAAGTATACAAGACTTCTAAGAAGAGAATTATGTAAGCAACTTTTCATACTGATGACTTTCATATTGAAACTATTTATGAGGATAAACTTTTCCATCTTATGTTTAAGTGAGGATATAATTGTGTTATGATAATTAGATGTGCCTAAATATTATATGGTTAAGGTTGTGTCATAATGATTAAAAATTAGAATTGGTAAAATATAAAGTGTATCTGTAAATAAGAACATTCCACTTAGAAAGCATTTTGTTAAAAAAGTAACAAGTTGATATAAAGTTTTTATGCCATTTAATATTTTATAATTGGAAAAGGTAACCAACCAAATAAAAAGTTTAATGTTTTAGAGATAGTAACAAGAACATAATAGCCTCAGTATAATATTATAATCGTTATTCTAAAATGCTGTTTTCTTTTGATTTTAAAGTTTTCCTGAAAAACTTTACAAATATTATCTGTTTAGAGCCTATAGAAATTTGACTTCTAAGACAATGATGATTTATAAAAGAAATAGCAGTTCTCTGGTCATATTTCATATTACAACATGTTTTAAGATTAGGATAGTTAAACCTACTGTTCCCACTTAAATGCTAGTGTAATAGACCTCCTGGATATTCAACAACTGAGGCAGGGAGACAAAAGCTGAAAGAATAATGAGTAACTAGGCAAGAAGATATTCAATATTTCAGCCCTTGCTCTCAAAGGTCATCCAGAACCCAGAATGTGATAGGATCCCTCTTCCAATCTCTTGAACAGGTAGATTGTTGGGGCCCAGAGGACAGGGGTCAACCACTGTACATTGTGCTAAAAGCACAGTCACTGAAAAAGGAACTATTCTCATGCTTTCAAGAGAAGTCCCAAGGTCAAGCAGAGTTTGTTCCTTATCCTCTCAGATGATACAACTGTTAGAGGAAAAACTGGAAGAGTTAACCTGGACCCAAACGTATATTTATAGAAGGATTAATTTTGAACAAAAAAGAAATCCATCAATGGAGAAACTGAAGCAAATAGGTTCAGTCATGTGGATTCATAGTTACAAAGAAGAGTTTTATCCAGTAGCTCCTAAGGTCCAAGGGCTCCCCACTGAGGGAAACTTATTTATTATTTAATATAAATTCTTTTAAGAAATTTCATTCTGAATCAACTCAAGAAATATTTCAAACCTATATAGGTACTAATAATTTATGAAAATATTTAACAGACTAAAAAATATTTTAAAGGCTTTAAGAAAAGAATATTTAGCAACTGATAACTTGAAGTATTGTTATAAACATTGTTAAGCATTAATTGTATTTATTTATTCATCTTAACAGTTACTTTAGATGACTGATGAGAATCAAAGCATTGCATAGTCAGCATTTAAAAGCTGTATACATGTTTTATTTTTAATTAAGGATCAACTTTTAAGTCAGTATACACAGAAAACAATGCACATTATATTTGTAAAACAATTTTTAAGGTAGATGCTATCTTGATTTGATAGCCTGGAAGAAAATTTTTTACTGATTTTAAAAGTATTCTTTACTCTCATCTTAATATTCAGACTAATTTGGTTCATTCTTAAGTCATGTGGAAAAAAAGCAATTGAGCCTTATCATGTGTGTTCACTTATCTATAAGTCAACTTAAGTAAAACATAGGGAGAATAACATATACCTGAAAGTAACACAGAGAAACATACATGTTAACCAAAATCATACATAACATCAAGTCACTGAGCCCTCATCCTTAATGTTTTAAGTGAGTTGTGCTACCTTCCAAAGCCTATACCATAAATCTCCTCTCCTCCCCTCCCCTTCTTTCTTCCTCTTCTCTGCTTTCTCTTTTCTTTTCTCTTCTTTTCTCTTCTCTTTTCTCTTCTCTTCTCTTCTCTTCTCTTCTCTTCTCTTCTCTTCTCTTCTCTTCTCTTCTCTTCTCTTCTCCTCTTCTCTTCTCTTCTCTTCTCTTCTCTCTCTTCTCTTCTCATTTACTTACAGAAAGCTCTAGCAGAGTTTGAAGTTTATTAGGGCAAATAAATAAGTTTTTAAAAATTTAAAAATAAATTGTCATTAACCCAAAAAACGATTTTTAACTGCAACAACTGAAGGTA
Organism: Dolichotis patagonum; assembly: GCA_004027295.1. Taxonomy (NCBI): domain Eukaryota; kingdom Metazoa; phylum Chordata; class Mammalia; order Rodentia; family Caviidae; genus Dolichotis; species Dolichotis patagonum. The sequence continues at coordinate 17,469 of PVJX010001568.1, read as the reverse complement.
ATTTAGCCACTTATTATTTACAAGCAAACAGACAAAATAGCATACAAAACACAATACAGCTATGTTTAATCCTAGTGTAGTCTTAGATGTATTGGCCATGCTGAATTATAATGACCATTTTTATACTTTCAGGTTTATAACTATAAATAGACTAATCAGCGCTTTTCCTGGGGGTCATCGTTTTTTCTTATGCATTATCTTTAATAAAGTTATTTTGAGTGACTATTTTGTTAATACTATAGATTTATGACCAATAAAATTCAGGAAAAAAATGAGCTACAAAGAAGTTGCTAAATGGATTCTGCATTTATTTTCCATCTTTATTGTAAAACCAAATTTGAAGCCTCGCCTTTTTATTCTTTCACTCACACTGAAGAGGGGGCTGGAGGTTTAGTTCAGCATCATAAGTGCCTGCTTGCAAACGCGAGGTCGTGAGTTCGATCCCCAGCACCAAAAAAACAAAACACACACACACACACACACACACACACACAAAAACAAACTTACACTTGAAGAGAAATCAACTTTTAAAATTTTTCTATCTTAAATCAGTCCCAAGTTCATAAAATAAAACCTAAAGATGATGTTTTGGGGACAGACATTGAGATACCAATTATAATTTCAGATCGCTATACATCTTTAAGAACTCCTTTGTGTACTTTAGGAAAGATAAAGAAATTAAAAAATAATAATAATTCCCAAATCTCAAACTGGCACCATACCCCAAACCAGGGTCATTCTCCAAACTGGGGCCACACTGCCATATGCATGGAATGCTCAAACTGGGCAGGCTACGTGTGCAACCCTCCCAAATCCAGGGTCATAGTGCATGTGTAGCAACCCAAAATTAAAGTTGGGTCATGTACATAGTCAGTTTTCTCTTATAGTTGCTGTGTGTCCAGCCTAGTCCATGCTTCAGAGCCAGAACTGACCAGGAGCAACTCTGCCCTGTTATCCCAGAATCAAAATCACTTTCAATTGGCAGCTCTATTCTGTTACCCCAGTGTCAAAATCAATCCTGATTAACAGCTTTGTCTTGTTTTCTGTCTTACACAGTCCAGGAAGCCCTACTAGTCACGCAGAAATTTGTTGCTTATGTTCAAAATAAGTGTCCATAATTCTGCCACAAGCTATTCTAACCTTTGTCAGCCTTCTACCAACAGGGCAGAATGGTTCCTTTTTCTCCACATCCCTAACAACAACTTGGATTGCGTGTCATGAAGAGCCCTGGAGTAAACTCTTGTTACTGGAGTAAGATGGAATTTCAGGGTTATAATTACTTTTCCCTAACAGCTAAAATGAGGAACATTTTTCTTATGTATTTATGTTCCACTTGTGCTTCTTTTAAGAAATGTCTATTCATTTCATTTGCACTTTTCTTGTCTGGGTCATTTGTTTAGAGGGGATTATTAGCTTTGTTGTGTTCTTTATGTATTATAGGTGTTATTCTATCACAAGAGTGGGTAGCAATTTCTCTCCATTCTAGATCGTCTCTTCACTTTGTTTTCTTTGCTGTACAGGATCTTTTCCATTTAATTCCAATTGTTGATTCTTGATGGTGTTATCTTCTGTGTTGTTGGAGTTCTGTGCAGGAAATTCTTTCTTATGTTTAGGCTTTCAAATATTTCTCTATTTTATCTTACAATAATTTCAGTGTTTCTGGTTTTATATCTAGATCTTTCATCCACTTTGGTGGAGGATACGAGTCCAGTTAGATTCTTCAGTGTATGGATAGCCCATTTTCTCAGCATAGTTTGTCAGAGTCTGTTTTCTCCAGTGCATATTTTTAGCACTTTGTCAAAGTGCTAAACTAATGTTACATAGAGGATATTTCTATGATTTCTCTTCTGTTTCACAAGTCTACATGTCTATTTTTGTGCTAGTACATTGCTGTGTTTGTTAACATAGCTTCACAGTGTAATTTAAATATAGAATTGTATTGCCTCAGGGAAGAAATATAAAAATTCCTAGAATTAAACAATGGCAATATGATGTATCAAAATCTATGAGAGACAATAAATTCAGATCTTAGAGAGAAGTTTGCAGGTGTGAGTACCCATAGCAGAAAAAATGAGGCATTCCCAAATAAACAACCTAATGATACAACTCAAGTTCCTAAAAAATGTGAGTAATCTGAATCCAAAACTTATAAAAGGAAGGAAATTATAAAGATCAGAGCAGAAATCAATAAAATTAATACTAAAAATTTACAAAGAATCAAGAATCAAAGAGTTTCCTCTTTGAAAGGATAAGCAAAATCAATAAGCCCTTATCCAAACTGACCTTAGAAAAGGGAGAAAAAGGCCCATTTCAATGCAATTTGAAATGAAAAATGACATCCAGGCACAGCGATGCATGTAATACCAGCATTAGGGAGGCTGAGGCAGAAAGATCACAAATTCCAAAGATACCACTGTAATTCAGTGGATTAAAAGAAATTGTTTTATAAACATGTATGTCAATAAATTAGAGAATCTGCAAGAAATAGATGAGTTCTTAGATACATATGATTTACCAAAATTGAAACAAGGATATATAGAAACCTGGAAATAACAGTAACAGGCAACAAAATTAAAGCAGTAATAATGTCTCTTCATAAGAAAAGCCCAGGACCCATTGGATGGATTCACCGCTGAATTTTACTAGAACTTCACAGAACTAAGGCCAGTACTTCTCAAACACTTTCATGGTACGGAAAGGGAAGAAACACTGTCAAACTTATTCTTTGAAGCCAGATTTACATTGCTACCAAAACCAGGTAGGAATCAACCAAAAAAGGGAACTATAGGCAAATATCCTTAATGTACAAAGATGCAAATATTCTCAATAAGATACAAACAGAATGCAACAAGTCATTAAAAGGGTCACACATCATGACCAAGTTACCTTCATCCTAGGGATGCATAGATGTACAATATATTGTATAAAAGCAATAATATAATATACCACTAAAGTCAAATTAAGGATAAAAATCATATGGTCATACTAACAGAGGTACAAAAGATTTTGACCAAATGAAACTATTTTAATGTTTAAAAAAACTCTAGCAAAATATGTGTAAGACCTTATCTCAAAAGCCTTTTATAATTCTCTGTCTTTGTTTATTATTCATGAATTTCTATTGTATGGTATGTCTTCTGGTTGGCTCTTGAGATATTTGAGTAAATTCAACAAGCTCCTTTCTTTTGGATTTAGTCTAGACTAGGAATCTACAAGTAATCCCAAGAAGGCAACATGATACACCTTGATACAACAAGAAAACGATCACTCTGCTTGGATTAGTCACAGCTATATGGATTGGCTCACAGTTGACTACATCAAGAGACCAAGTCCTTCACTTTAAGGTACCACGTCATATAGAACCTTCTCATATTTGTATTCATAAATCTAATGTCTAATTGTTTAGATATACAAGACAGTCCAAAAATCAAAACTGTCTTCAAATCTTAATTTTTGAAATTGGTAACTGTGTCCTGCCTGATATGACCAGTATTCATGCCACTCCACTATACATCAAAACAGTACATATATCATCAGACACCATTGGAAGAGAGCTGTCTGTTTTTGGGTGATGAGAATGAGGCATCTAGACCCTAAAGCACTGAAGCTACATTTGTTTGGCACAAATGTTCTGACCTTGCATCAGCCAAAGACTTAAATACAGTTATCTTTCCAAGGGATGATCATACAATAATGGCCACAAGGACAACACCCTTTATCCATGGAGAGTCATCATGTAGAAATTTCATGAGGACCTCTAATGCATTGAAACAAGTGGCACAAAGTTGTGTCCCACTAATGCTATTTCCACAGGTTGTGCCACACATTTAGCTGTGGCTGTGAAGAAATATCGGTGCATCATTGCAAAAAATGGCTCTTACAAGAGCACTGTACACAATAAACAAATATCACATGTCATAGTTAACATCGGGCTCTGATTATAATTAACATCTCCTCTCAACTCCTCCCTGTGTGATTGATTAGTTCAGGATAGCAGTATCTATATTGGTGAAAGAGTAAAATTCTTATCAATCTAAGCTAGCAAAGAGGTTTTTCTTGGCTGACCAGTCCACACTAGACCACACAAGGAAAATCAGACATACTGCCCTATTTTGTATAGGACAGAATGAATTCAGAGTGGAAAATCTATAGCAAGCATATTATAATTATAGTTGACTAAAAAAATCATATTTTGTTTTAAAATATTGTCTCAGTTTAAGAAAGTGGCTGACTATGGTGAAATTGTTTCCCGGATAAGATCACAGTTCATCTCACCTGAGATAAAAACAGTCTTATCAATGACTGGTCAATACTATGATGTGAAGGCTTTATTCTCTTAAAGTGGAACTTTTCTATAGGGCCATCATAGCCTCAGAGTTGCTATGTTTTCTGCTAAGACTCTTGTATCAACTGCAATCCAACCATACTTCTGCTGCTGCCTAATTCTACTTTCCCCACTCCATCATGTATTAATCCTCAAAATACTACCCACTAAGCTCTTTGCACATGAATCTGTCTATATAATTGTTTTCCAGAAACACTAAACATCACTTAGCTGTTAAACTTAGTATAGTCACATTTCTTTATAAAATTAGTGCATATCGTAGTTCTGACAATGAGAATTGAATTCAATAGTTTAGTGAATTTTTAATCATTGCCACAAATCTTCAAGACTAGTACATAGTAAGGATCCAGGGAATACCACATTAGTGATACACTCCTATGAAACAAAACACCCTAATTCTATTGGTTTAAAGAACAATCATTTCACTTATCATGGTTCCTCAAGTTGGCTGGGTGATTGTGTTGGTCCTTGGGGCTTACTCACATGGTTGCACGTACTTGGTGAGTCAACTGGAATCTGGGCTCTGGCGGTGTTGGCTGGACTCATCTATTCATGTAGTCTAGAGGAGAGTTGACTGGGCTTCTTTACATAATGGTCTCAGAAAACACTGTGAAAAGGTAATCTCTATGGACAAGCACTATTAAAACCAGGCTTGTTTAATTTTTGCTAATGGTCAACTGTCAAAAGCAAGTGACAGGGCATCAGGCAGGATACATGCTGGGTGGGATCTCCTGAGGGCAGAAGTGTAGAGAATTCTGATTTATCTCTGATTCACTGAAGAAGAAAGTGAACCATGAAGAAAAAACCGACTGACTTACAGGTATAAAGCTAGAAAGTGGAGGAAATGGAAGTTTAACCAACGTTGTCCATACCACAATCATTTACTCATTTATACAGTACTTTTTTCACCTCTCTTCCACATTTTTTGAGGGAAAGAGATGAAGTAAATGGGATGATTGATAGAGTATAGGCAAGCAGGGAGGCAGAAGGGATTTTATAGATGACCTAGCATTTTGATTTATAAATTATTTAGAAGCCAAAATATAAAATAAGTTTCCCAAAATATCCAACTAATAAAAAGCAAAACTCTTTACATTATGAAGCTCAGCTCTCCCATATAATATAAAATATATTATAAAAGTGCAGGAATATCAATTTATAAAATTACTTGTGAGACGGCATGGATTCAGACCCTGCAAATCATGAAGAATAAAATGAATTTCTTCCACCAAATTAGACAGCACCAGGACTAGATGATGGCCACTGCAGCATAAAAGATAAAAGGGATTTATGCTTTGTACTTTACTGCTTTACACAGTTGGTAGTAAACATATGCAAGTCATTACCTTAGAAGGTTATATAGTCTGAAAATATAAATAGGCTCAGGAAAGGCTTAGATAAATTCATGAATGAAGTTTATAGTGGGTTACCAAAAGGAAGTTAGGGATCACAGACTCCCTGAGGTTTGGGTGCGGAGGGCAACTGCCATGCTTTCCTGAAAAACATCAAAGGAACTGTGCTGGGTTTCCAGACTTGATGTGACTTGAAATGACAGTTACGTTCTCATATTCTTTATATAAGATTCTCTGATCTATGCAGCCCTGCTCATCTAAAGATATGATTGGACTTCATCATTCCTTTTAAAAACAGCTCCTTTCCTTCTCCATAACAAACTAACAAAGTACTATAGTTAACAGAGCCATATAGTATCATTCAAATTTGGTTTTCCTAATTTCTACTAATACATTTATGTCTTTCCACTTTTACCTATTTCGGCTTTCTTAAAATCTTTTTCTATATTTCCGTCTTATTTTTATTATACTCATTTTCTAATTTCCTTTCATCTCTTTTTAACTTTTTTTCAATCTTTTTTGAAGTTTCTTTAAAATTTGCATTATGGTATATAAAACATACACCAGTAATTTGTTTTTTACTGACTCTCATATTCTATTATTGTAAAATAAGAATTTTATCCAGTCAAATCTCAAAGGAAATAAACAAACTTCAGTAAAAAATTGTAAATATATATTACCGTAAAACAAATGCAACAGAACAAAAGCAAGCACATTGGCAATCCGCCACTAACATACAGTTTCCAAAGAGATAATATAAAGCAAGTTCTAAAAACAACAGATCTGAAGTGAGTTATACTGTGATGTTTGAAATAAATAAAGAGCATGTTCATTTTGTTTATTTAGAAAGGGAAATTCATATGAGGAAATTAATCCAATGCTATTTGTGCTACTAGAGTAAGTTAGGTCAGTGAGAACTATTTTACTTTTTCATGGGAGATGCTCTGGAGATGCTTTACTTTGTTGCCAAGATACATTATCAATTTGACTTTTTTTTTTTGTACCAGGAATCAAACTCGACTTTGTACTTGCCGGGTAAACCACCGAGTTATATCCCTGGCTCACATTAGCAATTTATATTGCATATTAGAATAAGTTATTTATTCAAAACAAAATGCTATAACAATTTCTGGTATACTAATTTCTAAATGGGCACTGAAAGTCACGTTGTCTACCTAGACTTTGGTTTTTTTTTTAACTGCTTAAGCATAAATGAATTAAATAGTTCTAGCTTTAACGCTGCTATATTCACACCACCACAATTAACAAGAGGCATACAGAGCTGGTCCTCTGAATTCTCACTGTAAGCAAAGGAACAAGAAGCCACAAGGGACATGCAGCCCAGTGCCTGGGTATTAAGAAACCAAACATGTAACAAGGGACACTCCACTGGTTAAGCCTGAAAAAAGATAAGCCTGGGATATACAGACTTCAGAACAATGTAGAAGCCTCAGCTTATTCTTGGAAGGAAGCAGGGTGTAGTATAAGTCCTTCGGGAGGCCACGTGTTGCAGTACATAGGTTTCTTAGGGCCCTACATGAATGAGTGCTTCAAACCCCAAGGATGCTTTTCTGGTGTTCTAAGGTCTACAGGGATTGCTTCCAGAATCTTCTTAAATCTGGGGACAAGGAAGCTAGTGATGCTACTTGTGCTACTGAGATCACAGGCCCATCTTCTGTGCTATTACTTGCTTGGGGAGCCTGGGGGACAAACTCCAGAATCCAGCTGGCCCTCCTGCAGGCTGTTTCCTTGGCAGCACTATGGTTTAGCCTCCGAAGCCCTTCCTGGGCATTCTGTAGAATGTTTTTGACCAAGACAACTCATTGTCTGGCATTTAGTGGCTTCTTAACATAGGGATCCAGATCCAGGGCCACCTTCTGATTCTCACTGATTTGGATTCAAAGGGAGACACTGGAGTTGTCTCTACACATCACCATCACAAACACGTCCTGGAACCGCACCTAGACTATCTTGCATAACATATATATATGTGATACCTATTAAAATATTCTGATGTAAAAAAAAATCAAGTTTTGGAAAGGTTATCTATTCAATGATATTTAAAACTACTTCACCATTTTGTTGGAGTAACTAAAATTCTATTAACACGTTATTAATACAGTTACTTTGTCATTCATTTTACATTGTTACTATATTTCAATGACTTTTTTCAAAAATTTAGCTTTAAAATGTTGATAATTTCTTGTTTAGCCACACTTGCAGTTTAATGTTTATGATACATATTTGCGGTGTTTGCAAGTATAACATGCTTTTATTATTTTACAAACATTTATTTAGTGCCTATTATATTCTAATTAACCTTACCTACAATGATTATATCAATTAAATATTAACATCCAGTGACATAACCATTGATTTCAACATCTTGTTTACCTAGTTTTCTTGGTTTTCTATGAGTCCTCTCTGGGCCATCATAGAGGATACTTGCATTTTTTAACCTTAATGCTCTTTGCTTTGACAAATTCCGAAAGGAAAAAATCTTGAAACTATGATGCAGGTATGATACCAGACATTGGTAATTAGATTCACTTACAAGAAACAGTAACTCAGAAGCACCCTGAGGAACGGGTGTCCCTGGAACCCATGCTTGAGAGTGTTGGCAGAGGAATCTAGCTTTCTATAAGGTTTTATAGAGCAGTACATACACCCCAGCCTCCACAATGCTGTCTACGGGGTCTAAACAAATCCCAGGCAGGAAGATGTCATTCATGCTTCAGAGGAATTTGAGTTTTTCTGGGAAAATAGCCTTCAAGACTGATTTCTGGGCCTGGAAGAATTTCCGTGAATTTTCTATTAAACTTTAATGTATTACTTCCTTAACAAAATAGTAAAAATCCGTTTTGCTCTTTCCATTTAATAATGCAATAAACTAAACAATATCTCAATTTCTAAAATATTGTTTTCTTCAAAGGCTTTACTCTGTCAACTATGTCCCTTAGTTGTCTGTAGCATCATTCCAAGCTTATGTTTACTGTATAAATTTCAAACTACGAAACTATTTCAGCGTCTGACTTCTCTCTTCTGTCTGAGTAAATGAAATTGGCTAAAGAAACTCATTCAACAATTTGCAATTGTTATTTATTTCAAAACACAAAATTAAGCAAAATTTTCAAGGTATATTGTTTAACAAAGCAAGTTGCTGCAAATGTAGATTGCTAGACAGATGTACTAATAGTGGATAGAATAATTCTTTTAATATATTCCTTATCTCTTCCCAGAGGGAAACACAGACTAGAATGGACATTCTCAGCCTTTCTCGTTATTAGGTTCTAGATGTGATTAAAATTCCACTAATTAAATACATTTTCTGAAAACTTTTCAGCTTGAGGGTAAAGGTATCTTTGGAGAAATAACTTTTTTTGTTGCGGAAACTTTCTCAATCACAGTAGAAATAGTGAGTCTGTAGTTTGTTGGAACTATACAGGAAATTCATTCTTCTATCTAAGAAAGGTTCTTATGTTTAAGTACATAAAGTAGTTGCCATTATTTGGAATTAAACTCCACCCAACTCATATTTGTATCAAAAGGTGTCCCACAGTATACTTTTAGATATCTACCATCCCTTTCTTAGGGACTAGAAAAAGGTCAAATCCAGTTAGTGGCTATTGCTCATTCTTTATTTTGCACCACAGAAGCTCCACTTTTCTTGCTTAATTATTAATAAATATTCTTTAGACAGATTGTCCTATTGTTAAAGAAAAATAAAGTATAAAATTCATTGATATGGTGACTAGTTATGGTAGAATAAATAATTTCTATCATTTCTACCTAAGCTCCCACTAAAATGATAGTGAAATGATCATTTAAAATGTATTAACATGGGGGTGAGGTAGAGCTCAGTGACAAAACGCCTTGATTGACATACACAAGCCTTTGGTTCTACCCTCAGCACCAAGAAAGAGAGAAAGAAGGGAGTTGACTAAATGCTTTGGAAAGAAATTTCAACATTGTGGAAAATTTAGAGTTAACAGGTGAATAATAACCTATCAGATTTAAGAAAATTGACACATAAGCAATAAAATGCAATATCCCAAAAGGAGATAGCAGGCATCTACCTGAGAAAGTGAAATCACATATTAATTCATAAATAGAAAAGCAAGTCAAAAATCTGTAAACAAATCACCATCATATGTCCTCCCTAGCATAGTGAAGTAACTACCTGGAAAAAAAAAAAAAAAAGAGGTTATGGGAACAAGGAAATCAGGCACAGTTGTACAAAAGAATAGGTATGATACTGAAAATAAAGGCACCACGGGAATTTGTATACAACAAATTGTCAGATCCTAGACTCTTATGCCTAATCAATCATCCAAAAACTGGAAGTTAAAAGTTAGACAACTAATGCATGCAGGAGATAAAGGATTCCACTTAAGAAACCGCCAACTCCAAAGGAAAAAACTGACAGATATGCAATGAACAATGGTTTAGTGAAATATACCTCCTCTTCCTCTGATGGTGAAAATTCCTCATTCAAAAAGTCCCATCTATGCATGATCCAGCAATCTGCTTAGTTCTGTACTTTTGACTATGAATTGCCCGCCAAAGTTTATTAGAATTGTTAATATGAAAGATGGAGACTGATGGTGACTAAAGGAGCTAAGAAAAAGCTGTTTTAAAAAGAAAAGAAGAAACTAAAAAACACTGGAAAGGGAATAGATGTTACTTTTAAACAAGAAAGGGACAATCCAAAGGAAGAGAGGTGGTGTCATGAGTTCCAGAAAGAATTCTTGATAATTACAGAATATATTCATAACAACACAAGGAAAAAATCAAGAGGTCTTAAAGAAAAATTTATGAGAGTTTCCCAAATTCAATGTTTAAATGTTAAAATAAAAGAGAAAAAGGAAAAATTGAAAGGCAAATGTATGATTTCTATTACCCTACCAAAAAGAAAACCAAATACCACTAAGTAAATAGTGAAATATGCAAAGTATACATTTTAATGTACGAAATACTTATACTGAAAGGATCCTCTGTGTAGTCAGGTAAGTTATAGACTCAAAGTCTTATTACAGCATATCACTGATAAATGTTAGAACAATATTGACAAAGAAAGGAATCTAAAAGCTTCTATGATTAAAAAGTGGGGTGGGAGGGACAAAACAAAAAAATCACAGGCTCTTCGTGATCAAATTGGTGCTAAACTCATTACTGGCAACACTGCAGTTAGACAATGAAAATGCTTTTGAAACACTTAGAAAGCATAATCTCTCATAATGGAAAATTTATCCAAATCTGACATTAAAAATGTTTTCAAACTCACAAAATTGCAAAACTTGTTTCAAAAGTAGTTTCAAAACAAGTTCTCCACATTACAGAGTACTTTTTTCAAGATAATCCTTGAAGGTCTGATTCTTTTAAACAAAGCAAAGGAACAAAAGTACCCAATCAAGAAAAAGGTAAAGGGATTTGATAGTGAGATAAACTTTGATAAAATCCCATTGGCTTATAGAGATAACACCAGTTACAAGAAAAGCATCATGTAAAGGAAGCAGAATGGCCAGTGAAGGGGCCACCACCGAGCCTCGTAACTCCAAATCCAAGCGAGACAAAGCAGTAAAACAGAGGCAGCAGTGAAAGACAAAGACCACTAGGGAGGAGAAATGGAAAGCTATCCAGCTGTACTGAACTCCAGGGTTTAGAAAGTGGGTGAGGGGAAAAGGAGCAGTCCTAGTCCACAGTACCTCAAACCCCAACCCTGAACCTGTTCACATGCATCTCGGTAAAAAACTGGACAGAGGGAGGGAGGTGGCCAGAAGATTAAGTAGACACACAGTAGTGCTTTCCTGCCCCCTGGGCACAGTAACGTGAGACAGTTCCAATGCAGGTGCTCAAAGAACCCCAAAACAAAGTGGGTAGAATTTAATTGCCATGCACCCACCTATCTCCTACAGGGCCATTGGGTAGGACTCCAGTGCAGCAGGCAGCAGGATATCACTGAGATGGGGTTTCCTCAACACAAAGAGGAGAAGCAAAGATGGAGTAAGGAGAGAAGGAGGAAAAGAGGAGGAAGGAGGAGAAGTGAAGGTTTGGGAGGAGTAAGGAGGACCAAAGAGGAGTAAAGGGGAGGAGGGAGAAATAGCAGGGAAGAAGAGAGAGGAGAGAAGGCGAGAAGGTGGAAGAGGGAGACAAAGGAGGCAGGAGGTGGAGGAAGAGAGAGGAAGAGGAAGGAATAACGGAAGGAGCAGGAAAAGGGAAGGAGGAAGAGGAGTAAGGGAGGAGAAGCAGTGAGGGGGAGGGAGAAAGAAGGGGAAAAATAAACAACCATATTTCCAAAATCATTATACTAATCTAATATAATCTCAAATCAAAATACCCACAGCATTCTTCATAGAACTGGAGAAAATAACCCCAAAATTCATACGAAACCAGGAAAAAGAAACAGAAAACAAAAGCAAGCCTGGTGTAATGGTTGATACATTGTGTCAATTTGAGATTAGAAGCATAACTAAGGGACTCAACAGTTCTACATTCTAGGATATAAAAGACATACTCTAGAATGGCTGATTATGCCCTATGATGTTCTAATGGTTGATTCATTGTGTCAGTTTAGAAGTTTATAAGCTTAACTAAGTGTCTCAGCAGTTCTACATCCAAGGGTAGAGTAGCCTGCATACAATATATGGGAGAAAAAGAAGCTTTTTCTTCCCCTTTTTGATCTGGTCACTTTTGCTGTCTCCTGCAAGCAAGAACAACTGCCCCTCTGCCATGCCACTCTGCCTTGAAGCTGGTTGATTATGGATGGAAACCTCCGCAAACTGTGAGCAAAATAAACCTTTTCTTTCTTAATTTTGGGCATTGGATATTTTGTCCCAGCAATGAAAGAAAAGTAACAAAGACACCTGGCAACAAAAGCAAAGTAATATTATCCCAAACTTGAAGTTATATTACAAAGCTACAGTAAGAAAACAGCATGGTATGGCACAAAGATAGACATGAAGATCAATAGAATACTGTGAGAAAACCTGGCTACCCACATGCAGAGGATGGACTCTAGAATCATATCTCTCACTGTATGCTACATCAAATCAAAATAGATCAAAGAACTAACTGCTAAATCAGAAGCATGGCCTCCTAAAGGATAAAATAGGTAATGTTCTTGAAGTTCTAAATATAAGCAAGGATTTTCTGAAGAGAACTCCAGTACATAACATATAGTGCTGAGAATCAGCAAATGGCTCATATTAAAAAGCTTCTGTACAGAAAAAAAGAAAATCCTGCAAAATGAAAAGACACTCTATAGAATGAGAAAAATGTTTGTTAGCAACTACTCAGACACTATTAACAGCTAAAGTTTATAAAGAACTCAAAAACTTAGACACCTCAATATAAAAAAAAACAATAAAAACGGGCAAGTGAATGAATGGGTAAGTGAAATGAATGTATATTTCACACTTCACAGAGGAAGTACAAATGGCCAATAAATACATGAGTAAACAGTCAAGACTGTCAGTTATTACAGAAATCCAAGTCAAAACAACACTGAGGTTCCCTGTTTCTCAGGAAGAAAGGTAATCAATAAATCAAATAAAAACAATGCTTCAAGGCTGCAGGGAAACAAGAACACATCTACATTGTTGGTAGGAATGTAAACTAGTACAATCTCCATGGAAATCAGTTTGGAGATTCTTCAAAAAACTAAATCTAGAAATTCCACTTACCTAGCTATTCCCTTTCTAGATATTTTCCCAAATGAGTTAAAGACATTGATACATGCACACCCATGTTTATAGCAGCACAATTCATAATAGCCAAGTCTTGGAAGCAGCCTATATGTCCATCAACAGATGAGTGGATAAGGAAAATGTGGCATTTACACACAATGGAAACTACTTTGCCAAAAAGAAATTTAAACTTGAATCACTGTAGTAAAATGGATATATCTTGAGATCATAATGTTAAAGGAAATATGTCAGACATACACACTTAGAAGAATTTGGTTTCTCTTGTATGAGAATGAAAAGTATAAACAAAGTGAGTGGCAAAATAAAAGGAAGACAATAGGAAATAGCGATGTAGATCTCTGCAAATCGTATCAGGACTGGGTTGTTGGGAGGGAGAAGAGGAGCAGAAGCAGATGTAAAAAGTATTGAGATATGTCATGTATGTATCCTCAAAGAATGTATTCATTATGCACCAGAAACATGTCCTAATACAAAAAGGAAAGAAAGAAAAACATAGGTGCACAAGAGCGCTGACCTATGTGATTCACCATATAAATAGGTTACAGTCCTTTTGATAATGTTAGAATAAATTATTAATAGGTATCAGAATAATATCAAGTCTTGGAACAATGTACTTAACTTCAAACAACAAGATGTTGGTATACAGAATTTTGTGTATTTTTTGCATATGTTTTGGCATACCTGAAAACTATACTATGCAGTCAAGAAGAGAAAGCATTGAATATGAAAAATATGTAACTATACAATGTTAGCATGGAGATGACAAATATAATTTCAGTGTCTAAAACTGATTACATATTTTGAAAATAATTGTACTATAAAATTGTAAGTTTAGTAACTGAAATATGGTGTGTAATAATAAAGAAACAAGTAAAAATGTTAGAAGAGATTTACTCAGGGAACTGGAGGTGGGGAGGTCTATGGTGTTAGACTGCTGTTTTGTTGCATGCTGCTGAGTTTATTTGATACATACACATATGACACTGATAAAATGAAAACTAAATATACAGACAATGCAAGTATGTCTAGACAATAAAATGTAATAATGATAGAATTCGCTAGATCTTAATATTCACGTTCTGCTCAGAGAGACTTAGAGAAGTCAAAATCATAGCTAAATATGTGGTAGACAAAAGTCACAATGAGATTCTCTGTGATGCAGGGTGATGTATTTGGTACTATTTTACACAGTTCTTCAAAACTGTGGTTATCCTTTCTACATTTCCACATGTAGCGTTAGGTGCTAAGCTCAAAGCCCCCTGGCTTTTTGCTCTCTCAGGAATGCCTCTGCAAATCACTCATGCCTCGGGAGGCAGAAGTGAGGAAACTGAAGCCACCCTGTAAAGAAGGGCTTTGTGCAATAAGGGAGAAAAAAAGGGATTGTGCTGAATGAGGGGGACAGTGTTTTATTTATGTTGCTTTTAATTCTTAGTAATTCTTCACTACTCCAAAGAGTATCTAGCAAGCACAATAATGTGAGCTAAACACTGACATATATCTATACTAGTGCTAAAATAGAACAAATATTCTCAAGTATTTTTCATCTATATTCTGGAGGGAGGGCAATGTTACTTTCTCCACTACCACTTAGGGAAGTTGCCCCTGAACAGTCTGCTAGAAACAAAGTTTCTAGCATGTAACAAATCCATATAAAAATAATCAGAATAATTTAAAATTCCAT
Source organism: Dolichotis patagonum (assembly GCA_004027295.1). Classification (NCBI taxonomy): domain Eukaryota; kingdom Metazoa; phylum Chordata; class Mammalia; order Rodentia; family Caviidae; genus Dolichotis; species Dolichotis patagonum. The sequence continues at coordinate 2,385 of PVJX010001568.1, read as the reverse complement.
TATTAAATGCATTTTTGCCTCAAAACAAAAGGGTTTGTAATTTAGTCATCTATTTTTAAAGTTTAAAGCTTGTTTGCAATTCAAAAAAGTACATGCAGTTTTGCAACATACAATGACAGAAATTATTTACAAAACATGAGTATGTAGAGCTGTCCATGTGTAATCAAAAAATGAGAAGGCACTTATACATCACAGAAACACATAGTGTAGCTCCATACTATTATTTCTTACTTAGAACAGATATGGAAATGTTCATATTAAAGACCTTTCTTGCCACATTTTTCTTTTGTTCTAGTTTTTGTTTGTTTTTCAATCAAAGAGAGCAAAGTTTTCACTCTTCCTAAAGTTGTAAAGTTGTATAATTGTCTCTGGCTCCTGTAAATCTGTAAATTCAAAGAATCTATCCTTTATTCATTTGTATGAGTCTTCTCCATAGCTCCTGACACCCTTTTAATGCATTTTCTCAGGCACCACAAGAATGACATTCCTCTTGGAATCTTCTTCATTGTTCTTTAAAGTCGCAGCTTTTACCATAGCCATTGTAGAAAGAAGATTCCCCGTGCCAAAGCTACATTCCTTCAGTTCTGCTCAATATCACTTGGAGGCAGCCCAGTTCCTTAGTATATTCATCTTTCTTTGGTCCAAATCAATAGATCATTTTAAATCAGTGCATTGAAGACTGAAAGACCACCTTTTATTGCAGGCTGGTAGTTCAGATGTGAGAGAGTGAATGATTTCTTGGGGTTTGTGGTCCACAATTATATTAACCTTGGTCCAACACTGAGCTATTTGAACTTCTCATACTTCATTACCGGTCAGTGGGTCTTTCTCTGAATAACAACTGCACTGTCTGACTTTGAAAGACATGTTGTTAAAATCTCTTTACAGATTAGTGATGTTTCCTAAGAAGAGTGGAACAAATTTTATGGTGAAAGTCAAAATTTTAGCACCTTTTTTATTACAAAGATATCTAACCCTATGAATCTTAGAACAGCCTATATTGTCAAAAATCAGCGAAGAAAAGAGAAAAGCAAATTGTTTTTAATTTTACCATACTAAGAATGAGCTTTACACATTGGCAAGTAATTCTTTATTTTATTCAGTATTTTTTAATTATGTCACCTAGCCTATTATAAAAGTATTATATAAATATTATATATATTAGCTGTTTTGACAACAATGGTCATAATTTTGTTTTGAGCTTAAAAGAAGAAATAATTCAGAAAGGAAAAATAACTTTTACAAATGTGGATGAAAACTTTTTTTTTTTCTGGGCTATTTCCAAGAGTTTGTAAAGGACATTTTTGAAATGAGAGGAAGTTAAGAATTCAGCCTAATAAAAATGTAAAACAAACAAAAACAACCCCAAATACCTTACATATATTTTACTAAATCTTGAAGAACTCACCTTTTTTGTACTTTAAAAAGTAGTCTAGATGGCAGGTTGTATATTTGATTCTATTGAAGGATCATACCGTCTAAGGCTTTTCTCCCTAAAAAGAATAGTGGGAGACAAAGAGAACTATATAACACCCCAGCAGCCCCTTTTCACTCTAAGTGTCAAACAGAGACTGGAGGAGCAAAGGTCAATTGTGTGTAGTGGTTACCACTTAGAGAATTAGTTTAAAACAGTTCATTCATTCAGTAAATGCACCAGCAAACTTTTGCTCTTCTGTTTAGATGAGGTTAATTATTTATTCTCGGAAGAAAAGTGGTAAGCCAAACTGTGCCAGGGCCTAAATTAGAGCTGAAATTGTTTGGCATTTTTCACTCATGAACTTAAAACTCATTATAGTGTGAAAACACTATATTCATAAACTATTCCAGAAATATAAAAAGTAACTGATAAACACACAAAATCTTGGAGAAGGTGGTGGATACAAGTAAACTTCTCCTAACAATATTTCATAACCTTTTCTTAAGTACTAAGTTTTTCTAAACAGTAACAAATACAATTGTTTTTATTTTATTTATTTTTTATTTGAAAGAGAATAAAACAAAAGGGGGCAGTACAGAGCAGATCAGAAGAGGACAACATAGGCAACACAGTACTTTACATTAAGTCAACTGGACATCAACAATATCTAACACCATATCTCTTACTCTGCTATAGTTGAGCATAGTTTCAAAAGCAATAATATCAAACATAACACAATAGTATAAAGCCATGCATAGAGTGAAAGAAATACAGGGCTTTCTGAACCGAATAACAGAAAATGATCAATGGGTACTATAATATCTCATTTTTGATAAAAAAGAAAAAAATTTGTTTGAACTATCACACATATTCAAATTCCAATAAGACACAATGTGGTAGATAGAACCAATGGTAGTAGAACAAAAAAAGCATGGTAGGACTTCTAAGAAGGATAATATTAAATCAGC